>APFE030426239.1:0-12285 GCA_000404065.3 Pinus taeda | reverse complement strand
CAGTTTATGGTGATTCATTTGAAGAGGCATTAGAGAATTTGGAAAAGGTCCTTATCAGGTGTAAGGAGACAAACCTTTCATTAAGTCATGAGAAATGCTTTATGATGTTTACTGAAGGGATCGTTTTAGGACATCATATTTCAGGAGATGGAATTAAGGTTGATAGATCAAAAGTTGAAGTCATCTCCAAACTGCCTATTCCAAATTGTCAAAAAGATGTTAGAAGTTTTCTTGGGTTTACTAGGTATTATAGAAGATTTATTGAAAACTTCACCAAAATAGCATCTCCACTCTTTAAATTACTTACAAAAGACTGTGAATTAAAATGGGATCCTAATTGTCAATCTGCATTTGAAGCTTTGAAAACAAGAATATCTGAAGCACCCATTTTGAGAGGGCCAAATTGGAAACTTCCTTTCCATATTTCTACCGATGCTTCAGATACAGCTCTAGGAGGTGTGTTGGGACAAAAGGATTTAGTGCCTTATGCCATTTACTACACCAGTAAAAATTTGACTCCCACCGAGTTAAATTATACTGTGACTAAGAAAGAGTTCTTAGCTGTTGTTCATGCAATCAACAAGTTTAGACATTATATAACAGGCTACGAAACTTTTGTCCATACTGATCATTCTTCCATTAGATATCTTATGAACAAACCTGTTACCAATGGCAGAGTTACAAGATGGCTTTTACTTTTACAAGAATTCAATATTATTGTGTTGGATAGACCAGGGAAACAAATTACAATAGCTGATTTCTTGTCTAGAATCCAAAATACTAACGAAGATTCTCCTGTAGAGGATAAGTTTCCAGATGAATATTTGTTTGCAGTAACTACTAAGACTCCTTGGTATGCAGATATCGCTAACTATTTGGTTACATGGAAGCTACCTCCACACTTATTTCCTAATGAGAAAAGGAAAATTATTCAGGAGAGTTCAAATTATTCATGGATTTCTAATGAATTGTTTAAAACAGGGCTAGATTGTGTGATCAGAAGATGTGTTCGGGAAGATGAAATACCTAACATCCTCAAGGCATGTCATGATGAACCATGCGGTGGACACTTTGCTGACAAGAGGACGGCGTATAAAATCCTTTCTTTAGGATATTATTGGCCTTCTCTCTTCAAAGATGCAAAACAATATGTCAGAAGGTGTGATAGCTGCCAAAGAGTTGGGAGACCGACTCTTTCAAATGAAATGCCATTACAGCCACAGGCACTCATCGAACCCTTTGAAAAATGGGCTTTAGATTTCATTGGACCAATTAATCCACCATCTAGACAAAAGAAATATATATTGGTTTGCACTAATTATGTCACTAAATGGGTAGAAGCCAAGGCATTGCCTTTTGCCACTGAAAATTCAGTTGTTCAATTTCTTTTTGAGGATATTTTTACTCGTTTTGGTGTCCCAAGAGAAATTGTGATAGATCAGGGAAGTCAATTTACATCTAACTTGAGGAGAAGCTGATGGAAGAATACATAAGCACAGAAATCTACTCCTTACCATCCTCAAGCAAATGGCTAAGTGGAATCTACAAACAAAGTTCTTGAGAGCATCATCACCAAAATTGTTCATCTCCACAGAAGAGATTGGGCAGAAAGGCTTCCTGAAGCCTTATGGGCCTATAGAACTACATGGAGGAACACAACAGGACATTTTCCCTATGAACTTGTTTATGGGAAAGAAGTCATGCTCCCCATTGAGTTTCAAGTCAAGACCTTCAAGATGGTAGTCCAGTTGGGGATGAATCTATCAGAAGCCCAAAAGCACAGAATGGAGCAGCTGAATGAGCTAGATGAGATCAGACAAGATGCAATTCTAAGAACTGATCTAGTTCAGCACCAAAGAGCTAAGTGGCATGACAGATATATTAAAAAGAGAAAGTTTCAAGCGGGAGATTGGGCTTTACTGTTTGATTCCAAGTTTAAAGACTTCAAAGGAAAGTTTCAGACTCATTGGCTTGGGCAATATGAGATTGATAAAGTCTTTGAGAATGGAGCAGTAAGAATCAAGACCATTGATGAATTTCAAACTCCTCTTATTGTGAATGGCCACTGATTGAAAATTTATCATAAGCCACTTTCCAGAGAAGAGTTTGTCAAAATTTTCCAAGATAATTCTGCAATAAGGCTGGTGGAGAAGAATCCTTCTCCCCCATCAGCCTAACCTTTGTTTCTTGTAGTTTTTGAAAAAAAAAAAAAAAAGAGTGTATAAGCCTGAAAACCAATCATGGATTGGCAGTCTTATACAGAAAATACGGAGTGAAAATCAGGGACACCTGACACTCTATATTTTCCAAAAAAAATCCCCTCTCATGTTCTTTCCATCTTCACTTCATCTCACTCACTCATTCCATTTCATTCCACCTCCATCTCCTTCTCATCACCATTTCATTTGACTTCACTCCATTTTCACTCCATTTTCACTCCATTTTCATTCCATTCCATTCCATCAATAAAAGCCCCCCTTCAGGACTATTTTCATTCAGTTTTTTTCCTCTAAGCTATCTTTGTGCAGTTCACCGGGGTGTTGTTTCAGTTTTCGCAGCTGGCAACCGTTTCCGTAGCCAGAACCAGTTTCCGCAGCTAGAAATGATTTCCGCAGCCAGCATCACTCTGTTTTCAAAATACAATCAACTGTTAGTGCCAAAATCATGAAATGTAGGTGTACGTGAGCTAAAGACATGGGGCATCTCTAAAATATCAAAGAAGAGCAACTGCTTAGAAACCTTAAGCAAATAATTGACAAAGTTTCAAAGGTATGATCAAAAATCTTTATCAAACAACACTTCAAGTCATAATTATGTATAGTTATTAACCCATAATCGGTTCTCCTATGTGCAATGATTTAATATATTAGCCACTATCATTCTTATCCTGCACTATCACTCCACACACCTCGCATTCATTTCATTTCCCTAACGGTCCTATGATTACTCCGAGTTCAAACTCAAGAATGACTGCAGTTCCATTTATTACTCGTACTCTTAAGACATGACCTATTGTGTTATGGCTCTTCTCAGCCATAATTTCCGCAGTCGTCTATTGAGACGTGTAAATCTCATACTCAGTCATCCGACTCGGGAGAATCCTGCTGTTACTCCACTCATACCATAATCTTCGCATACACTCATATTTCATTTTATGAACTCGGTCACGGTCACCACTGCTCACCCACTATTCTCCTGTGATTCGGGCATTTCTCTGTTTCCAACTGCAGTCACTACAGTTTGCTTTACGCTTTGATTGCAGCCACTATAGTCATCCTAAACCCCGATTGCAGTCACTACAGTCTCTCCTAAAAACCCTGTAACAGAGCCATTCTTCCTTAACCCTCATACGCAGAAGAACCCTCAGTGGATTTAAAGCAGAGGATGGGAAAATTGTTGAGAGTCAAGGCGGAAGGACCAAAATACTTGGAGGGTTATCCCCAAGTTAAGGAGTTATTGAAGAAAGTCAAATGGCTCCGATTTATTCAGAAATTCAAAGGGTATAACAAGGAAGTGACTAAAACTTTTGCAAGGTCCTTTAATGGACAAACAGTGGAGGTTGGAGACTTAAAGTTTACAGTGACCGAGGCCACAATAGCAGCAGCCACAGGCCCACCTCAAGAAGGAGAAAGGTGGTTTAAAAATAGAAGCGTGGACGATCAAATCTGGAGAACCATGCTACGAAACCAAGTTATGGATACCACTGTATTCACCAGAGGCATCCCTGTGCATGTATTAAAAGAAGAATGGTCTGGTCTACTGTTGGTCATACAGAAATTTATCACATGTGAGGGTCGTTTTGGCTCTATGTACATGTATGATGTCAGGCTAATGATGAATTTCATAGATGGTCACATTCTTAATTTGCCTCATTTTCTGTTATCAAGTTTGAAAAAGATGAGTGTTACGGTTCAAAAGCATGTAGGTAACATTGAGCCTCATCTTTACCATCATGGGCTCATAAAAATTCTTATTGAGGATCAGTTGAAGAAAACTAAGGATACATGGGACAATTTTTAACAAGAAACTACTTCCAAGAGCCATCCGAGGCCTCTGGAAGTAGTCCACCAAAAATCCCAAGGAAAAGTAGGAGGAGGGAGAAAAATGTTGCAGCCCAAGACTCCCCTACAAAAGAAATTGAAGAAACTATCCAAAAAGAGGAAGAAGACCAAGTTAAGAATAAGAAATAAAAGAAAGAAAAAGGCAAAATTACCACTCAAGAGGTCTATCCATCCCCTGAGCAATCCTTAGAAGAAGATTACCAGCCTCTGCCAGAAAGGCTAATAGATCTTAAAGCTGCTGCCATGACCAAGAAAAAGCAAAAAGAAAAACAGAGTGCACAAAAGAAAAGTATGAGTTCATCCTTGAGAAGGAGCTCTAGGCTAAAAGGGAAGTGGAATAAAACCAAGGGAGATCAATCCCACTTTATTGATTTGAGTGAAGAGGCACTTGAAAAATCTCCAGATCAGCCAAGCCTTGAATCAAGTCCTTCATGTGAGGAAAGCCCTTTTCGGCCAAAAAGAGAGAGCAGTCCTCCTCCACCAGATTTTGAGTTTAGACAGAGAAAGTCACCTAAGGTAGATCCTAGTCAGCAAGAGGTATATAATTACATGGAATCCTTAGAACAATCAGCTGCAGGACCAAGTACCTCTTTGCCACTTGATGCACAGGTTCAGTCTTTGAAACAGGAAGTATTTGAGCTAGAAGTCCTAAATAGACATATCATACAAGAAAATGAAGCACTTAAAGAGCAGGGTAAGGTAGACAAAATGGTCCATGATAATACCATGCTTCATTTAGGACTGTGGCAGAAGAAAAACAGAAGACTGAAGAAGAGATGCAAAAAGTTAAGAAGAGCATTGATTAACCTCAAGTTCAAATGTCTAGTTAGAAAGCCAACGATGATGATGATGATGGCATCAAAGAAGAAGAAAAGAGGACTAGATATCCTTGTAGAAGCCTCAGAGCATGTGCATTAAGGGGAAATAACTCAATTTTGGTTGCATGAGGACATGCAACACCTTCACAGTGGGGGTATGTTGAGCCTCAAACCTGCACCTTCCTATACACCCTCGTAGCCTTCTTTCTCCACTCACTTCATTCATCCAGTTGTTAAATCATTGCATTATAGTCTAAAAAGGATTGTTTATATGGTTTTCTGACTATACTTATGATTGTTGTTTGGTTTAGTTTTTTTGTTCATGCAGCTGCGGAAACTTGTCAGTTTCCGCAGCCAGCACAGGTTTCCGCAGCCAGCCCAGGATTCCACAGCTATTTTGTTAAAAGTTGTACTCCAGGTGTCCTCTGAAGAAACGAGCTACATGGGCAAGCTCCAGGTGGCGGATACATGGAACGTGTCCATTCAAATCGGCCAAATCATCCATGAGAGGCCGCGGTCAACCAAAGTCAAAGACAAGGCCAGCGAAAGAGTTCAGCGGTGGCACGTCACTGTTTTGGGCACGTGAATGATATGTGGCATAGTCCTCAGCTCACGAAGGCACCAGCACACCTAGAGATCGTTCCTGAGACCTGAATCTAACAGTCAACCACTCCGAAGATTTAAGAAACATGATGACAGTTACACTAGATCTCGGCTGAAGAGATCTACGTGTATTTAGCAACGCAGTTAATACGTAAAAGTTGTTAGTTAGCTTTAGTATTTTGGCATTATAAATAACGCGTCGTTGAATGCTGTGAAAAAGCTTTTTGATAGGTATGAATCCTGAACTGTTTATGTAATTCCGCACTACTGGTTATCTTATCACCCCATTGTTTTATATGTTGTTGTTTAATACATGAGAAGACTTTTCTGAGTTCAACCGTGTGATTATTTGTTGATTGGCTGAAGTGGCAGAGGGCCCCTACACGCTGAAGCCTTGTAAAGTTTTTATTTAGCTTTATTATGTTTTTGTTTTTCTCATTAGTTTGTACATAATATATTGTTTTATGTTTCTTTTGTTCATATCTTCACCTTTGTTTTCTTGGAGCTGTAAATTGATCAGTGCTTTTATGCAGGTTTTCTTAGGCAGCCTGGGCAATTTTTCATCTTTTTGATAACTTTTGGCATATGAGATCATCTTGTCCTTCCTGCTAACTTTCATTTTCTGAAGTTTAAATTCAGCATTGTCCTTTTTAAGTTGTGAATTGCTTATTTCTTTTTCTGCTATTTAGGTATCATATTGCTCATCAATTTATGGTTTCTTTCTATGGTTAAGCGACTATATCAGCAAGAAATCAGAATATTACTAACCGTAGTGTGATTTAGTTATCATATTTCTTACTCATGGTCGCTTTCCACAAGGTAGATTGAGCTGAATGGTAAAGGACTAGAAGAGTTCAAGTAGTGTGATTAGTTTCTTTTATGCAATTTACTTTCTTGTCATTTAGATATCATATTGCTTGACATGTTCATGATTACTTCCCCAAGGTAGATTGAGCTGAAGGGTAAAGGATTTGAAGAATTCAAGTAGTGTGATTAGTTTCTTTTATGCAATTTATTTTTTTGCCATTTAGATATCATGTTGCTTGACTTGTTCATGATTACTTCCCGCAAGGTAGATTGAGCCGAAGGGTAAAGGATCTGAAAAGTTAAAGTAGTGTGAATTAGTTGCTTTGCTTTAAGTTTGAGTTGTTTTTAGTCTTTACTTTCTTTTCATTTCAGCAGCAAGGATACTGGGCCATTGTCATTAGTTCACTATTTGATGCATTTGTTTTCTCTTAAGAATTGATTTCATTTTAGTTATTGTAAAGCTTTCTTTTGAGCACTTTCAAGTTTAGAAACCATCACCATCTACGCTCCATACTTCACTTTCATTCTCACCATCACACATTAAGGAAAAATAAATCCAAAAAAAACAAACTAAAAATCTTAAAACGATAAAAGCCTAAGGAAATGGTTATCTAGTACATATAGTACACTTCACTTCGTTAGTTTACGAACCCTGGGTTGACATTTTAAATAGAAATTTAGATCACACTAAATTGACCAAACAGGTTGCACCAGGACTGAGGTAACATCCTGTTGGGAAGTCGTGTTCGCAACGAACAAACCCGATATAGGCATGGCGCCTGACACCCAAACAAGGTTATGGTAAAGTGATGAGGCACTAGGTTTACCTGAAACCAACTGTGCCAAAGACACATAGTTGAGTGGAAAACTGGTGGGAATACCCTTTGAATAGGGGAAACCCTCAGGAGGAAAAGGCAGCTCTTCCTCCTCAACAATGTGTGGAGTAGAAACTTCGGACTCTTCCATAGAGGTGACTAGAGCATCGTCTTTGGGTTCCATGTCTAGAAATAAACGACAACGAATGGATGAATAAGTACAAGGGGATGGTTCCAATGGAAACCTGGTTGATCATACGGACTGTAAGGATGCTATGTTGATATCACAACAGGGTAAAATAGAGGATTCAGAGGGTAAATAACCTGTCCAAGCTAACCTTCAGTGGTCGACGAGTCCTCAAGAGTTTGAATGGGATTGTCCGGAGATTCAAGGCCAAGATCAGTAGATGACCCAGTAGCAAAAGTAGGTGGAGGACAAGATGACAAAGGTTGAATACTTAGAACCTTGGTCCTTGAGTGACTCTGGTAACTCAGGAAATAGCTCCTCAGACAATCTTTCAGACAGAGGAGAGGAAGAGGAATTGGGTGAACCAAATGGTTTAGCCACGATGACCTTGTCGAGAAAGAAACAAAAATGACTATATCACTTTTTATTGAAAACGAGCTCGAAAGGACAAGTTCTTGAATGATCTTTTAAGTTTAATGAGTAAAAAAGATCAAATGACTACTCTAGATGATCTAGGTAAATAGGGTTACCAGGAAACCGTGAACTGCAAAATACCTCTTTGCGAACTGAGAAGTACGAGTAGGCAATCTCCCCCGAATGTTGTGTTCGGTGTATCACACTTGCAAGGTGACGGACTCAGCTTTCTAAGGATAAAGGATTGTAGCCTAGAGGGGTCTCTTTTTATATACTCAACAGTATGGGGAGCACAAATCCATAATAGCGATGTCTAATGTCGAAGCTAATGACAGCTACTAGGTTTAAAGACCCCATAACATGTCTCTAGCCTAGACCTTCTAGATATGATCGTTAAATGTCAAATATGCCTTAGGTTAATTGAATTCATTGTAAAGTTTATCTTGAGTTATGTTTCAATTTTCAGGTCTTAGCGATGCAACTCGAAAAACCTAAGATGCAACTAAATGAGACAAGACCCTTTCAATTTGATGAAAATGCCTACACTAGAGAGGGTAGAAACTACTCAATCAAATGCAAACAATCAAGCAACTGAAAGCAATGATCTTTCACTACCTTACTTTTTCGAAAAATAAACTAATGAAAAATGCATTCCAATTCCTAATTTCCTGACAAGCACATATATAACAGCCCTTTTGAAATCAAAAAGAATTCTTTTCCTTTTCCAAATGCCAATGCAATTCTAGTCTTTTAATGATGCAAGCTACCGTAGCACAATTATGAAACAAACTAGAATTTCACACTTTTTCATGAAACAACGAAATAAAATTTTCGCATACAATTCTTTGATGAAAAAATTTTCGAGACAATAAGCTCTTCAAGCAGATGAAAACATGAAAAGAGAGGCTCATTCAGATCAATGAAACATCGACTTTACCAACAACAATACAAGCAACGTAATCCATGTTGGAAAAGAAATGTTTAGACAAGTAAACAAAAACTTTTCAACTTGTGTAATAGAGGTCAAAGTCATAAAAGGATTGAAAATGAAATGCAAGGAGTAAGTACACCTACAACCCGACTTACTGAGTTCACAAATAGCTGAATGGATGACAAACTAGATGCCCTAGTGTCGCTGACCACCCAATGATTCAAGCAATCAAGAAAAACGATGATAAGCCAACAAGACCAAATGAAAAGTAGCTTTCTAGTCAGGGAGAAAATGGTCTAAAAGGCTTAGGGGCCAACATCATAATAGCATAACACACTAGCCAAGATTGGGGTGAAACCCTAATCTTCACTTATAGGCATTGGTGCGGCTGCCTAACTGACAACAAGCGCCAGAGGCTAGTTGGCGCGACTATTCCTTAGCATATCACGCTGATCAGTGTGAATGTCAGCAGATTAAGTGCACTAATCGAGGAAGCTAAGAAAAAAATATGAAAAAAATAAAACAGAGACCAGATCTGCTACTATGAATTTTAAACTCAAGCCAATAAGCAAGAGAAAAGAAACAGAACCAAAGGGGAAAAGTGGAACTAGAAAAGTTCTCACGAAATCATGAAATCCAAGACAAACAAAGGGATTGGATCCCCAGCAGAGTCACCAATTTGTGGTGTAGTAAACTTATAAGTGTGGACACAAACAAATTCCTCTAGCCCGATAATGGGTCTAGCCACAATTGATACATTCTATGGAAGATTTCCTTATGTTAGAACCAATTAAGAGGGCCTACCTCTTAGTATGCTTATCCCATTTGATGATGTCCTTGTCTGCTCTCTCTAGTTATCTCTCACTTCCTTCTTCAAGCACCTGAAACAAGTAAAAAACAGCAAACAACAACCTCGATAATGGAAAAATCAACCTACTTAACAAGTCAAGAAACATTAAGCCATGAATATGTAAGATGACAAAACAGGAAATCTATCAATAGTTGCATATATATTGATATCAAAGAGACGTTTTGGTTCTCCTCTGACAAGACCAAGTTCCCACACTCTTCTGCTAGCATTCCATGATGACCTCAATCAATAATAGTTTTAAGGCTCTTCCCTTTAGGCTTCACTCCAAACCAAATCACACTTCTCCCTCACACAACTAGATAGCTACAATTATGAATAGCTTGTTGTTTACTCCAAACCAAAATAGCACTAGGACACCAACATTAACACTAGATTTTGCTTAGGAAGAAGGGTGTTTTATATAGGATGAATGGATGGGAGATGGATACTCTTCCCATGGGAGAAGGTCTTATCCCTTGAGGTAGTTCCATCATTATACGAGAAAGGAGCCCAAACTGACATCCTCAACCCCATCCGGCCAAACCATTTACCAGACTTCCGTTACGAAGCTTCTAGAGTTGGAAGCTTCGGCTCTTAATTTTTTTAAAAAAATATATAACAAGACCCGCGCAATTGGAACATAGCTCAATCGCTCTGATCGACCCTAGGGATAGTGCTAATCTTTGCACATCAGCATGGGGAAGACAAATGTCAATAGTATCAGTCTTGTAAATTGGGAAAAACAGAAGTTTCAGGGGAAATGGTGCAAAAGGGAATTGATCTGCTCATGAAGAGCGACACAATGGAAGTTTCCTCATGAAGGAAAAGCATGTGGGGTTCACTGTAGAGGTCCTCTAGGATCAAGGAATGGGGAGTATAGGGACAGTGGCAAAATGTTGTGTAACAATCCTATAAAGTCAATTGCCCATTTCTCAAATGGATGGAATGACACTTGTAGATTCAATGGCAGCTCATCCCTCCATGATGGTTTGCGCATCCTCCAACATGCATCGCATTCCTTACAATATGCTTTAGGATATTTATCAAACATAGGCCACCACAACTAGCGCGTAAAATATTCTGCGTTGTCACTTTTCCTACATAATGTCCTCCTGCAACCCCTCCATTAGCCTCCACAAGGATGTTGGTTCTTTTAAAATCGGGCACATATCATCGGAGAATCTTGTCTAAACCCATCTTATATAAATGTCCTGCAATTACCAAGAAGTTCGTAATGCATACTACTAAATCCTTCTTCTGCTGGCTGTTGTATCCTTCTGGAGTTGTCCATGTAGTCAAAAAGTGCATAGTATCTGCAAAATAGTTATTCGCTATGTGCATTGTGAAGAGTTGTGAGTTGGGCAGCCCTTCCTCCTAATTAGTAGGCTCCTCCACTGTTTCAATGCGTGACAAATGGGCAGGTCTTGCATTCAACCATCCTGGCTTCACAATTACCTCAAAGTCATATTCTTCAAACAACAACAGCCATTTACATATCTTCCCCCCTAACACAGGCTTATTGACTAGGTACTTCAAGGCAGAGTGGTTTGTGTACATCTTGAAATTTCTACCCAACAGATAGTGTCTGAATTTTTCAAGCATGTATACCATAGCCAATCCCTTGTGCTCTTTCATTGAGTATTTCTTCTCAGCCTGTGTCAATACTTCTCCCAATGCAATACACAAAGCATCAACGTGCACATGGAATTCCTTCTTCCAATCTGGGAAGACTAATATCGGCGCGGTGACCATATTTTCCTTCAAGACATCCACACTACGCTGACATTCTTCATCCCAGAAGAATTTAGCATCCTTCTTCAATAGCTTCTCCATAATCACGGTAATCTGATCATAAGCCTTGATGAACTTTCGATAATATCTAGTATGGCCCAGCGTTGCGCTCAACTATTTGACACTCCTCGAGGCCTCCAAATTGATTATTACCATGATCTTGGAAGGGTCCATCATTATTCCTTTCTTTCATACCACATGGCCTATCAAAATCCCAAAGGGGACATAAAAAAAGAACTTCTTCAGGTTCAGCACAATCTAATATCTTTGGCATGTATCCAACAGTAGGCATAGACTGGCTACATGGAATTTTAGTAACCAAACATTGTCCAGTCATCAAAATACACTTCCAAGAATTTGTGAATGAATTCTTTGAATGTCGCGATGACTATGCGAGGGAATATTGCCAGCACATTCTTGAGTCTGAATGGCATCACCATGTACTGAAAACACCCCCATTCCAATGTGAAGGTTGTTTTACTCTTGCCTTCTGGCGAGATCTTAATATGATGGTATAAAGAGAACCCATCAGTGAAAGAATAGGCCTCCTATTCTCCAACATTGTCCAATACCTCATTAATAAATGGTGTCGAAAAAGGATCATGGATGCATGTGTCATTAAGTTTCCTAAGATCTATGCAAATCAGTATCTCACCCTTCTGTTTCTTTTCTTGAACCACCATTGGGCTCACCCAATCGAAATCCTCCACAGGTTCGATAATGCCTGCCTCAAGCATCTTGTCCAACTCCAAGCGAACCTTTTCCTTATATTTGGGATTAAGGCGATATGGCCTCTGCTTAACGGGCTTTGCATCTAGTTTCAAAGTTATTTTCATCACACCCAAGTCGCCTATGATGCCTTTCAAGTCTAAAAATTTTGTAGGAAATATATCCTGGTACTTACGGAGTAACTGAGAAACTTTATCCACTGTGGAATCATCCCAATAATGTCCGATCTTCACAAATTTTGGCTCCGCTTCAGTACCAATGTTTACTTGTCTTGTGTTC
>APFE030426236.1:641-14788 GCA_000404065.3 Pinus taeda | reverse complement strand
TTTTATAACCTATGATAATAAATTATTTTTGGATTTATTATTGTTTTATGAGAGAGGCTAACAAGAAGGATAATGCACCCACATCCTTTTCACACACTAGTGGAGATTTACAATAATCAGTAAGAAAATAAAACACTAAACCTAGAGGTACATAATCATCATATCAATATTGCATATAATTGTCAAGTAATATTTTGTAACTAACAAGGGTTGAATAGAGGTTTGAATCTACAAGAATAACTACCCTACAATTAAAATAGTTTAAGACTTGAATAATGCAAGTAGGTCCATGTAAGCCTTTAACAAACAAAACAAACTAAAATCGTAATAAAAAACACATTATATTGTCAACAAACAACTATATATACAAGTCATGGGAAGGGGGCAGATAGTCACAACTCATCTTTAAAGAAAAGATATTGTACGAAGATATGCAACACTAAACAACCCATCAAAATTGTAATAACTTCACTAGGCCTAACAATTACAAAACCCTTGAAAGAATGACCCTTGTGGTAGAGTTCCAATGTTATTAATCAAAATTCCTATGGGGCCACATAGACTTAAGTCTAAAATTAAGAACAATGAGTTTTTAAAATAGATAGTTTGATGACTCATTTCCACAGCCATGAGTGAGAAGATACAAGTGACCATAGGTCACCTGGTGTTCCGTGGAACAACAAAATCAGACAAAAATAAGCACTTATGCTATAACATTATGCTTTAGGACTATTCAAAGAATAAGGTAACCATTCTTGTGTGGGAGGTGGAACATTAACCTACCAAGTGATAAACAAGAAAATCCTTTAACAACGAGATTTTATTAAAGAACATTATCAAGGAAAGGGGTAAATCCAATAGCGAAAGAGCATTATTTTAACTATTAGAAGGAAACTAGAGTTGACATTGCTCCAAAGAACCTAAACAATCAAGAAATGTACTCAATATTTAATGCTGAAGAAGAGTCGAATTAAAAGTTACTAATTAATGTTAGGGTTTTATAGAGGACAAATTTTACCTTTATAGTGACACCGCACATATTCTAGAAAATTGGTGGAAGAGCCTTTGGTGTGAACTCCTCCAAAACCTTGGGGAATATCTACTGGAATGGTGGGAACTCAAGAAAATTAACTAAGAGAAAACAACGAGTTTCTGTGAACTATGGGACATAGAACATAATTATGTGAGGGTTTAATTATAAACATTTCTAAAGTATTGTCAATAAAAATAAATAAATGAGTTCCAGAATGCATAACTCATGAAATTAAGGCAAGAAGGATTAAGTACTAATGATGTAGAGAGGGCATCCTCCGCAGACCAAAAGTCCTTGTTACAAAATCCAATTTGTAGAGGCCACTCAATGTGTCGAAGTATGCAACTAAAGACAATATAGTGTGGCAGGAGAGGGGGGTAGTTACCCCATAACGTTACAAGTTGCCTTTCCACCATTGATCTAAAACCTAAGTGGGAGAACTATGGATCAATGACAACTCATTTGCACAAATACCAAGAAGGGCAATGTGATACAGCTGGAGACTCTAAAAGGATCAATGGATAAAACACTCATATGAGTATAACAAAGCATAGTATGCCTAAGTTAAATGACCTCGATTGTTGTAACAGCATTCCATGCAAACAATATAACAACTAAGCTAAGGTTGAGACCCATCCTAGGTTTAATACAATAAAGAAGAATTAAAATATTTCATTGGTAATCTCCTCCAACTACAAGGAAAATATTTAGCAATAATTTCATAATATATGTATAGTTGAATAAGGTAAAGTATGGTAAATTTAGCAAATAGCAGATGTATGGTAAAGTATGATACTATAATAATGATAATTATTTTAGTTAATGAAATCTTGATAGGAAAAAATGTTAGAATGCCACTATAATTAGCTAAAGTTACAAAAATATTAAAAAGTTAAGATAAGTATGTTACCATTAATATATCTATAAGAATCTTGAGAAACATAATGTTAAAATATGACAATAATAAATATTTATTTAGTTTAATAATAAATATAAAACTAGATATGTTTAAGAAATGAATAACATTAAATTAAAAAAATAAATAAAAATATTTTGGGTTAAAAAATAATAATTCCAAATATTACATAAAGATATGAATATTTAGTAGAGATTTATTTTAATTTAGAATTTATAAGTGTTGATTGGACCAAATTTGTTAGGATATAAGCTTATTTTTTAGTGCAAAATTCAAGAAAAAGTTTTCACCTTGAGAGATTTGATTTTTCTCGATGTTAAGGAATTTTATCTTAATTTTGGATCTACCAGTGCTTACAGGTATGAAAGGGCATGAAAGGTCTAAAGATATAAACTTCCTTTTTAGTGCAAATATTAGGAAAAGTTTTGTACCTTAAGAGATTTGATTTTTCTAGATGATAAGAAATTTTAAATATAAGGATATTTTTACAATCCACATTCTCTGCACTAAAATGTTAATACATGCCAAGAAGTAGAATACATATATCCATACGGTATAATCTCTCTCCTTCTATACACACACAAAGACACACATTTAACTACTTCTATTATTAATATATTTTAGAATGCTAAATGTCTTTCTAGCTACAAATCTCGCTCTTACCTTGAATTAGAAAGAACATATCAACGGAATAAGAAATCTCTCACTCTTTCTCTCTCTCTATATATATATGTGTGTGTGTTATTAAAATATTTTAGCTGATTCTAAAATATTTTACTCATGACGCATATTGAAATATTTGATTTATGACCCACATTATTTTTTTTTGGTTATTAATATTTTTAAAATATTATATTCCAAGACTATATTAAGAATAGAATAAATTACACACCTCTGTGACAACCTAATGTGGTAATGTAAGAAATTTTTTAATTTACATTACATTATTTTTCTTTATAGGTTTGTACTAATTGAAAGGATGGGGAGTCATTCCTATTAATTGAGGTTTAACCAGCTATAGAACCAAAATTCCAAGAGGGAGGATAACCACTGTAGAATGGGATGAGGAAATAGCTAACATTTACTAGAATTTCCTACATGTTCTTTGGGTCAATAATCCTATAGAACTTCATAAAATCCTATTGAAACAGGTGAAAATAAGGTGCTTGTTGTATGCTTAAAAAATTGTGGACTGAGGAATAGGTTAGGGTCTTAGAACTGGAATATATTGACAATAGAAACATATTATCAATGTCAATAGACTACGGGAATCAAACTCCATGCTTAAAGATCTCACCAGGGGGTTTATCTAAGAGAATCTATCTCATATGTAATGTGAAGGGGCTTACCAATAGCAACAACTTTTGGACACAAAGGTTCTTCCTGAATTAGCTAATTATCTTCTAGATGTTGGACACATAAGCGAGGTTGTTTTGACCATTACATGTACACCATTTACCTATATTGGCATTTGAAGTTTCACCTTGGTATGTAGAATTCTAATGGATCGCTTCATGCACCTAATAGATATTCTATACTCTCTTGAGCACCTACATCGCCACATGAGGGACGTGGATAAACAGTTGGGACACATTTTGCAACACCTTCGCATTCTACCCCTAGTAGATAGTGCTTGTGACAATGTGCTACTACATAATTTGATCCCTAGCTTAGCCTTGTTATGCTTTGGTTTATTTTTCATTTTGACTACATGGATCATTCCATTTTCCAATTTCACACGTTTTATATGTATCTTTTATTTAGTCTTCTTTCTTATTATAGTTTTCTATGCCTCTTTGCAAAGAGTTCACCTTTGGCTATGGTCCTATCTTCCTAGTGAAATAGTGACCTAGCATATCTACCATATCCATATATAATCCATTCTATAAGGAAATCAATGGTTATCCCAAAAAAATAGAAAACTATTATATTTTTTTGGAGTTTTTGGTGAGAGAAATATTTTTTTGATCAAATATTGATATTTTGTTGTTTAAAATGCATTTTTCATTGTGAAGTTGCATTTAAGCACCCTCACAAACCTTAAAGCACTCTGATTTTGGAGAGTTCACAACTCAAACATATAATGCCAACAAATCCCTACTAAATTCTGACTAAATTAAATTAGAAAATATGTACAGAAACCTCCAAAACCTATAAAATATAAACTACCCATATATATTATTTTTTTGTTAAATAAATAATTACAGATATTAATTATATCTATTCATGAATATTAATTTATATATGAAAATTTAAAAATATCTTTTACTTTTTCTAATTTTAGTTTTGTCAACGGGATTTGTCATCATGCTAAGAATTAATTTTTTTAATTTTTTTAAAGTATAGAATATTGACTCCAATCTCTTGTCATTTCCAAACCGTTACTTGAATGAATTTGATACACAAGAATCTTATATTGCATTAATTGCCACCATGGTTTTTGAATTATTTGTGCGACATATCCACACAATGCATTTCCATAAATTTCAGACATATTTTAAATTGGATTTTCTATAGTCTGGTTTAAAATTAGATGTCGCTTGCCAAACTTTGTGAACGGATTTGTCATGATGCTAAGAATTAATTTTTATAATTTTTTTTAAAGTATAGATATTGACTCCAATCTCTTGTCACTTCCAAACCGTTACTTGAATGAAATTTGATACACAAAAATTTTATATTGCATTAATTGTCCCCATGGTTTTTGAATTATTTGTGCGACATCTGCACACAATCCATTTCAATAAATTTCAGACATATTTTAAATTGGATTTTCTATAGTCTGGTTTGAAACTAGATGTCGCTTGCCAAATTCAATTTACAGTTGACAAAAAAATTAAATCTGTTGGCCAGTAAGCCCAGCTTGTTGATATGTTCTTACCATCCGAATGTTATCGGACAATTTTATTCGTTGGTTCCCCGAAATAATTAAAATACCGAGGAGAATAGAGCCCCAAAACGAAAGTAAAGACACCATTTTGCGGCTCTATTTTCCTAGGCATTTTAATTATTTAATGCCACAAACACAATAATTTAAACCACTAATTTAGTTGTGAATGGAAGTGGTCAAAGTGCAACAATTTTATCTTTAAGGCTTTAAATTTGTTAAATTAAATTTTATGACTTTTTGATTTTTTGATTTGGACCAGGTCTACAATTTTAAATAATCCAAGTTTGTAAAAAAATGATTTTATGTCTTTTAGTCAGACTACCTAGTGGTTGGAGCAGTGGAATGTTTATCCCTTCCACTTGAAGTTCAAATCTCATGGGTCACACTTTTGTCATTTTGCTATAAATCTCAAGGAGTAGATTCATCCACCATCTCAGAGTCTAGGCTCTTGCTACAAACATCAAACATCAATTCTTAGTTAGATACACTCTTGTTGTTATAGTAGCAACATCTAAATTTGATCTTGAATATACTCTTGATGTTATAATAACAAGTGTTATGTTTAATTTAGACCTCACCCAAATGAATCAACCAACTTACTAATTAACAATAATGAAATAAAATAAAAAATATTATATTATATTTTTTTTAATAAATCTACTTATTTAATTTAACCTTTTGCACTCGAAACACTTTATCTCAAAAATAAATTATAATACATGGTTGTTCTACCTCATAATATGACTAAAAAAACCATAACACCATTATAATATTAATGTATATTGTAGAATTAATTAGTTGTGAAATAATTCCGATTTCCATTTGTGATTGTTATTTGAAATTTCAATAAGAATTAATTTTATTATTATCTATTCATTGTGAATTAATTAAGAAATTTTTAAATAACAAATTCCAATTGAGATTTCAATTCTTATTTTAAATTTTTAAATTCTGGAATACTAGATAATTATATTTTCTAGATGTTAGAATATACTTTCTTAAATGTATTAATTAGATGGTAATAAATTACACATCAATATTATCTAATAACTTTTTACTTAAAGTAATTTATAAAATTTAATTAAATTATTATTTTTATTAAGTAAAAAAAAATATTATAATAATATTTTTAATTATTTGAATCATTTATTTTTATTATTGAAATTTTAATTTGTAAATATTTTTGTTACAATATTATGTTCATCAATACCACATGCTCATATAATATAGTTGTTATGACATTTTTAATTTAATTAATTTAAGATAAATTAGTTAAAAGTTAGAAATAACTTAAAAATACATCTAAGTTCTTGATCTGCCAATAGTATTACAAATATTCTATCATATTTTATAGAAATTTAATTTCTTTCATCTACTTAATAATTAAATTTCTACCCTCCACTTAATTATAAAAATTATAACATATTTCTTAATCTACAATTTACTTTAATCATTAAATTTCTACTATCCACTTAATACTGGTATATATATTCAAACTAAAAATTTAAAATATCTGTTAAATTATTCTTCCTCCCACATTTAATTTAGGAAATAAACTTATTCTCGACCTAATTTAATTTAGAAAAACATTAGCTCTGCGAAAGTAACACTGCCAAAATAACTCGGAATTAAAGCTACATTCCCAGCTGACAGTATTCTTTATTTCCATACAAAACTATGCAAATTTTCACAAATATACATTAGGGGCCTTCATAGTGGTGTTCACAGGCTGGATATGTATGCAATCATTTCAAACTTCATGAAACTCGTTTCCACTGATACTAAATTCTTCTTGCCGTTGTGCTTAATGACCATCATTTTCAGAATGTGGACTTCCATTCAACTGCCAAATATCATCCTCCCACAGAGACTCACAGAAAAATGCCGTAGTCTCAGTATAACAATTCACGGCATCCGAATACATATTGGCCATTGAACCTCCGTCCAGAAAGTTGATGATGATTGCAAGTTCTACGGCAGTATGGTCCACGAAGAAGCCGAGCTCTGCACGAACGTCGTCGTAATATGTCAAATATTCTTCTGAATACATGTCTCCTGTACCAGCAACCGAGGTCGGTTCAGGATCGTTGTCTGTTATTTCTTCAATTGAACCGATCTCAGCACTGCCCTTCTCATCAATATCATACTCGTCTCCCTTCAATCCGACTTCATCTTCCAGAGATTTCATAACCCCGATCTGCCTCTCGTCCTCGAGCTGAATCGCAGTACAGGTTTCCTTTGGATTACCGTTAATAGAAAGCATAATATCGATTTCCTCATGTAAAGCAATGGTATTACTACCTTGTAGAGCAATGGTCCTTTTTGCATCAGGCAAAGCCAATCCACCATTCGAATACTCATCTCTCCCTCGTTTATTCTGAGACAATTTCGAGGAGGAGGCCATCTCTGCAAAGAAATGCTGCAATTCAAGCAACACAACAGATACAGCTAAGAAACTTGTTCTTATGAGCTATTCTTCTTCCTTTCGATTTTTATGGCTTAACAGTCGCAACGAGTTGGATTTTATTGATTTTTCAACTACACACAACCTAGTTACCCCGAACCCTACCAACCATACAATATTTAGAGGATCGTAAAAGTTAAAGATGATTTTGACTAAAGTGTCACATGAGGCGAAAGATTCCTAACAATTTCTACTTTTGCTTCCTTCAAAGGGTATTCCGTGGATCCAGAGATATTTTTAAATTTTTTATCCTTTATTGGACTCGTAAATCAGCTGCTCAGCTACAGTGATATACGAGCAGGTTCCTCGAGAAACGAACAAACACGTAGTTCATTCAAAATGCCGTGGTCTATAATGCGATTTTTTGAAAGCTTTTCTGGTGGATTTTTTGGTCAAAATCCGGCAGCAATTTATTGGAATCACAAGTTTGATAGCTACCTTCTGCACAATCAAAGCGTCCCAGGAGTTTTTCAGGGTGCTGAATCCAAATATGCAGTTAAAAAATCATTTTAACTGCAACAAATCAATATTTAACCTCAATTTCTTCCGCCGGATTCCGTCACCGGAATCTCCAAAAAGTCGCATTATAGACAACTCCATTCAAAATTCAAACTCACGACATTGGTGATTAGTGTCAAGCACTCTGGTACAGTTAACTGTCCTAGTGACCTGTCATGCTTACTCTGCTACAGTGACCTGTCATGCTTTTTCCAACAAGTTGGTTCAGCCCCGTCGCGGCTGAGGATTACGAATCTAGTTCAACAAAAAAGTCTTCCCAATTATCGTGACAATGGAGACTGAAGTCTTGCGATTGTTTTATTTTAAAATCAACGACTGTTCAAGCGTTGGTAAACGTAGGAAACTCAAGCTTTTTCAGAAGGAAGTCTGTATCTACACACATTTCTCGACCCACTTCTTTTAGAAGCCTGTACCTGTACCTTAAAAATAGATTTTCAATTTTTTTTGAAGGGGAATTCATTCGCATGAGATTAAATATTTAATTTGACTGTTGTTGGGAAAAAATATTTTGAAAATATAGATTTTTTTTTTTTAATTATATTGTATTCTCTGAATTATATAGATATTTTTTTAAATTTACTATGGATCACAAAAACTTGAATTCAGAAAATATAGATTAAATTTGTACATTTAGATTAAGATGGAGAAATGAGACAATGGTTATATTTGTGGATATTTACATTAAGATGAAGATGATTGTTATATTTATTGATAGGGGAATTTATTTTGGAATAAGGGTTTTTTAGAATTTTAATTTAATTCTTAATAATTAATTTTCTCTCCAAAGTATTTATGTTTTTTAATATTTTTAATGTAAATTGATTAATTTAAAAAAAAATGTAATATCAATAAGTGTGAGTTACGGTTTTTTGGACAAGTGTTATTGAAAAATCATAATATTGGTCCATGGTATTCTACCAAAGTCTATTTATACATTAAAAATAGTCTATTTACACATTAAAAATGTCCTTAGTAAATCATAATATTTGTCCATGAAATTTTAACAAATGCTATTTACACATAAATATTTGTAGTTAATAATCGTGTTCCATGTTTGTTTTTGAAATGTATATATCTTTATTTCATATATTAATTATTTTTAGAATTGTTGTAATGTGGTAAAGATTTTGAAAATTGTTTTGAACTTTATTATGAATTGATGCCTATCAACATTTACCAACTATTTAATGTATATGAATACCATAGTGTTTATGGTTTTTTTCAATAATATTGGAGAGGAACCTAACAAGTCACCTTACAAGTAGCTACTAGTAAACCTCTACAACCTATCCTCCTCTCCATCACCAATCGAAATGCCCCATGGATTGATGTTTATAAAATTTTAGAAAGCTACAAGTATCATTTTTTTTAATCCAAAAAAATATTTATATATTTAAAAATATGATGTTATTTGTTTATTTAAAAAAATTCATTAAAAAAGCGTAATAAGCATTTTTCAATTAATATGGATATATATTTTACAATTAATATGGAAACATATTTTTCTCACTTTCCCTTTTGGAAAGGTAATATTTTTTTCCATATACCCTCATTTCTAAAACGTGAAAAAACAAGAGTATATTTTTAATAGGATTGTCTTTGAGATTAATCACATTCTTGAGATTTAGATTAATCACATTCTTGAGATTTGGTTTACATTTCGAGTTAACTAATGTGATTGATATTCCACAATTGTTTAAATGTAAAAAAGCATCGTTGAATTAAAACTAGCCAATTAGAAAAAGGTTTATAAGAATTTAGTTAATAAGATATAAAATTAATTAATTAATTAAATATTTATATTATATATTTTTAATAAAACTAAATTAAAAAAATTAATGGGATAGTATTTATTTATTAAATATTTTTATTGATTTTTAGGGTTATAAACTAAATTAAAGACTAAATGGTATAATATTTTATTTTCTTGTCATTTCAGGTTTAATCTCATCCTCTTCCTTCTTTCGATTCAAATATGTGTCGATCTGCTCAACAAAGCCAAGAACTCTGGGTAATTCTTGGTATCCTGAAGCATCTAGAATTGGAATCACGCCATCACGTAACCGATTTAAAACATGACGAAAATGTGTTCCACCCCTTTCAATGAAGACACTCCCCAGTTTCGATAGGTCCAAACCAGAAAGGTTAATCCCTCGTCATTTCGGTCTCTTTGACTGTATGTATTTTATAATATTTATTTATTAAATATTTTTATTTCATTTTTACGGGTATCTAGTAAATAGAGAAGAGAAGCAGTATTTATGTTTTGATAATTAATTTTATTTTTAAAGAAATAATGTAGAATAATTATAATAAATAATAAAGTTAAATTAATATTGAAAATAAAAAGAAACTAAAAATAGTTATTATGCATTAAAAACTTAAAGTAAATGAGATATAAATAGAAAAATAAATAAATAAAGAAACTTGAGGATAGACATGAAAATAGTCAAGTAAAAAGAGTAGGGATTTAGCTCAACCATTATCTCGGTTGAGATTGATCACATATTTCTGTATTTCAATGACTTTTCTTGGGTTCCTATAATGGAAATGATTAACCATTAGAAACTCTCTCATATGTGTTAAAGACTCGGCTAACCCTAAAGACATAAAAGGGGTATAGTCAATTTCTTGCTCATGTGGGGTCCCTTACATTGTTGAAACTAGTCGATCCATCAACCAAAGAATCCAAGTACATGCAACAGGCATTAAACACAGTTGCTCTCGTTCATCAAGTTTAGCCAAACATGTGGTGAAATATTACTCATGTCATCACCATGGTTAATCATTTCCATCATAGGAAGCTAAGAGAAAGCCTTTGAGATTGAGGAACATGTGATCAATCTCAACAGAGATATGGTTGAAAATTATGCAGGAACTGGATCGTTGCCTTTTCCTACTAATTATTTTCATTTCTATCCTCTAACTTTTGTTATTTTATTTCCTTTTTCATTTCTATCTCGTTTCGTTTCATTTTTTTAATGCATAATAACTAGCTTTAGTTGGATTTTTATTTTTAATATTAATTTAACTTTATTATTATTTCATGCTTATGCTGTTTAGAAATAATTATTTTGCATTATTTCTTTGAAAATAAATTTAATCAACCATTTAATTAATAAAACATAAATACTACTCCCTTCACTATTTAGTTTATAACACATTATAAAACTGAAAATGAATACAAAATATTTAATAAATAAACATTATCCCATTAAATTTTTTCATTTAGTTTATTGTATATATAAATAAATATTTAATTAATTAATTAATTTTATATTCCATTAACTAAATTTTTAACAACTTTTTTACTAAGGGTTAGCTCATAAAAACTTTTGCATAACGACTAATTTTAGGCAAGTATGTTTCTGTACTATTTAAACAATTGCGAAGATTGAATTTTTCACCTTTGTAGTTGGTTCAAAATGTCCACCAAATATCGAAAATGTCATTAATTGTAAAGACAATCCTACTATCAATCTCAATAAAAAAAGTCTAAGAGCTAACAATATATTTTTATTTTTCAATAAAAATGGTTTAACTATACATTAATTTGCAATAGTTACCTTTCCTTTCTTTTTAATTTTTGAGTAAGTACAATTTCAAGTACAATTTCTTTTAAAGATAGTGGTCATTATTTTTCTTCATAACTAAAACTTATCAATATTCACATAAAATTGTATGGAAAACAAAAAAATGCTTTCTTTGTTTTTATATATGCGGTACTCCTCTATTTATTGATAGAAGATTTTGCTTTCTACCTTTAAATGATTGTAATGATAAAAAATCTTCCACTAAAGATGTCATATAGCAAATTTGCTTATGAAGGACACCATCTTATTAGTCCCTACCATCTGGCAATGGCCAGGGACTATAGTAATCGGAAAGACCGATGTTAACATTAATTTACCTACTTGTGACCTGCTTCTTAGCGCAAGTTGAGGGAGTATATCGAAACTTTTTACGTACATAATAATTCACTATGTTATTTGGCCTCTTCCCGAGGCCGGAGGCAAAAAACATAGGTTATAAATAATTAGTTGTGTGCGATTCAATGTTAGAGCAGTTTAATGCTAGCATTAATCCTAAGCGTTTAATGCTTGGGATAATGCTTGGCACATTGTACTATCAGACATACAGGTACAGGTTTACAGGTACAGGTTGCTGCGTGAAGACTCACTCTTGCAATATGTCTGCCGTGTGTCTACTTTGCATGGCTACTCTGCATGTTGCTCTACAACAATTCCACCTAGTCATTCAGGCTACAAAAGCAAAGAGGGCTTATGTCGAATATCTTGAACTCACCCCAGACTTTCATACATACTGCTGCTATCTGTATCTTCGCATGTAGAAGACCTTCCTCCATACGAGAAGAGGGATACGATCATGAAAGACTCCGGGTGTTGAGCTAGTGTGTGATGGTCCGAGATATGGAGTCGACCATCGACCGCATACATATTGTTGATATCTATATCTTCGCAGGCAGAAGACCTTCCTCCATACAAGAAGAGGGATACGATCAAGAAAGACTCCGTGTCTTGAGCTGGTGTGCGATGGTCTGAGATATGGAGTCGACCATCGACCTAGATGAAGCACTGTTCCATGAGCAAATGGAAAATCAAGCTGCGGAGTGCTTGCATTTCTGAAAGATAGAATCACCTCTTGCAGAGACCACCTATGCCGTTATAGTAGACATGAAGAACACAGGTCTCTAGGGCCTGAATATATCATATTGTTTTGCTATTTTCTGAACAATTTGAAAATTTCGCTTGAATTTATCATATTATTTTCTCTTTTCTGAACAATTTGAATTTATCATATTATTTTCTCTAATTTGAACAATTTGGAAATTTCTCTGTAATTATGAACTCAAACGGTGGCATAAAAAACGAAAAAAAGGGAATTGATAACCAACCTGATCAATTGCAGAGGGCTTTTTCCTATGGTGAAAAGTAGAAACTCCTCTCCACCCAGCAAGAATGGTGATTCTAATGCCCATTTGTGTTTCCTGGATTTGAAGTTTTGAAACTAGCATTTCACGTTTTTCCATTCAACTCTTCCGTAGTTCTTCAGAAGGGAAGTTATTCTCTCTATCTCGTCTAGCAGCAGCGACTGCATGCCATTTCTGTAAATATTTTTTAGTTTTTCCTTTTGCTGCGGTGTTCGTTTCCATCTTATACTAACGCTTTCACTGCTGTTGTTCTCTACAGTCACACATTTAAAAAACAAGGCATGGGATCCTGCAACATCCTGGCATGGTCATCGGACGTATTAACTAGCACCTCGTTGTTCTTGTTCCAAAGCATGTTCCCTTGCCTGTACTTCGCGTTGTTGAAGTCAAGATGCTTTATCATTGTCTTGATTCCGAGCTACTGGATCATACAATGTAGGTGAGTCTGATAACTGTAAGTTGCCTCAATGCGCCTCCCAGCACTTGCCTATGAGGAAAATCCCATTTAGAAGAAGGGAAAAAAATATAGCTACAGAGGCCGAGGGAAAGGCCTGACTTTATTCCTGACTTAAGGAAGCCTTCGGGGATCACTAGAATGTAATCTTTGATGTGCGCAAACAATATGAGGGGACTCTATAGAGATTCCCCTTGGTCTAATCCCACGACGGAGAGTTATCCCCAGTGTATTCCAAAGGTGAACGAGGGCAGGAGGCAACGGCGGGTGCAAAAAAAATTCTTGGTTCAACAACAGGTAACTCATTATCTAATAAGCAGATGCAGAAGCATCTTGAGTAACTGGAACCCTATTCAAATCACGAAAGCTATCGGTGGCACCCACTCTTCTGTTACACAAAATCAGAGCCATGAACTGAAATGGCTCACTCGCGTACTGTGCGAAGTCAATAAACTCATTGTCTGATGATTCTATCAGCTCTTTCTGGTGCTGGCTATACCACTCAGTAGATTTGTCTATAGATAGAAATTTCTTAAATTTGAATGCAGCAGCACTGGCTACTTGCATTCTAAGAGAATCCTCCCTTTCTAAATCACTGGCTACTCGCGTTCTGAGAGAACCCTTCCCTTCTGATGCAATAAAGTCTAGATGCATTGAATTTAGCTTGCCTGCGTGCATTCATAATCAGAAAAACATTACATTGAAGTTAGAGCGCAGATATGTTATGAAACCAGCTCAAGGAAAGATAGAAAAGATATATCAACTCCTTAGAATTCAGCCTCTTCAAGGGGGAAACCTCCTTTACATTACATAAATGAACAATTCTTGGATGATACAAATGACAAAACCTCCTTTCTATATATAGGAGTCTAAGGAGTCACAATATAACCCAGCTGACCTAACATAATAATATAAAGCCA
>APFE030426235.1:0-27929 GCA_000404065.3 Pinus taeda | reverse complement strand
TATATATATATATATTTCAAAAAAATACAATTTCCACATAATATTCATCATGAACCCATAATTCCACCTTGGAGGACATTGGGCAATTTCACCTTCACACAACCAAACTGGAAAATCTTGAAGTGACACATGTCATAGCCTCATTGGGAAAAAACTGAAGAAGATTCCCATCATGCTGACTGTAGTGCCATGTCATCATTCTGTCTTGTTCTGCAATTTTTTTCACTCTTTAGGAAAATGAACAACAAGCCTTTTCTTCTTCATCTAGACTTGGTTTTCAATGAAACGAATTGTGCTGCAATCATCTTGATGAGATGGACATAGTCGTTCAGGTTTCAAGCCAATATAAGAACTTTGATTTTTGAGCTAAATACTGAGCACCTGATCAGTGGCCAAGATCCTCTCTCACCAAATGTGATGTAGCATAATGTTAGAGTGAGATGTGTGATATATGAGAATCTCCATAATGCAAATCTGGAGAAGATAAAAAGATTTAAAATATACAAAGGAGATTTGGGACATATTCGAGGTGTTGTATGGAGGAAACAACAATAGAAACAATGAAGATTAAGAGAGGAAGAGTAAAATGAAAAATAAGAAAAAAGAGTCTCATCCCCCTAGTGTGAGTTTAGAAACTAACCAAGAGAAATTAGAAAATGGATCAATAGAACTAGATTTCATGCAACATAAAATATATAAATGTTAATGAATTACTTTTGAGTTATACATTATATATATATGATGACATTCATGGTGAGTTTCCTAGTGAAGATGGTGATGATGATTGTGATAAACTAATGTTGTTTCAATATAAATATGAGGCAACCTTAGATGTTATTTTAAAAATAACTACCGAAGTACAAAAGTTAACAATTTCCTGCAAATATCAAGAAATATTTTGCATATATCTTATGCCAAAGAGAATAAGTTCAAGGAGGGTATAATTAGTTTGAAGACACAACTACAAGAAGCTAAAATATTTGAAGTAGTCAAGTGCAGCCAGTGAAAGGAGAAAAAGGGTCAATTTGAAGAACTTGAGGCTCAAGTTGTCTTGTTGAGGAATCAAAATGAAGAGAAGGACAATCAGCTCAAGTAGGTGAAGAGTACAATACTCGTGGACAACATGTTGAAGAGTCAAAGAACTCTCATGAATATAACTGAACTTGCATTTCATGAGGAAGATTCTAACACATAGGCAAATACAAACAATGATTTGGAACATAAGAAGATCATAGTAGAAAGTGGCATTAGATAGAGAAATAATCAAGGAAAGAAATGGAAAATCTACCAGTGGCCTAGAAGAAGGCCTTTCACTCCAAGAGGATATTATGAAAGATATTTCAAAGGAGAAGCAACAATCCATTTTCTCCTTTGATGGATGAGATCAAGTGCTACATCTATAATAATTTTGACCACATGGAAGACAAATGTAGAAGTAGATTATTCAAATCAAATCAAAAAAATATGCAGTAGTTTGGGCAACCAAGGAGATCACGAGTTGTAAGGTATACTAGTTTATTTGATGGTTATTGTTTTTCATGTAATTTGTTTGCCCACAAAGTGGTTGATTGCAAATATAGTTCATTGAGTAGAGGCACATTTTATGGGATATGACCCCCTTGCATATTATCTTGAGAATTTGGAGTGTTATACTTGTCACAAATTTGGTCATGTGGATAGATATTTCCAACTATTTTGTTTTTCAAGGAAGATTAGGAAAAAATATCAACAAAACGAGAATAAGCCTAGTAGAAAAAAGAGAGGAGGAGGTGCATGCAAAGAAGCATCCTAGTGCAATCTAGAGGAAGGGGGAGAAGTAGTTCAAGTGTGGTATTTCCCTATGTAGATTTGATCATGGTGATTGATGATATATAAATAGTGGTTGTTCCCATCACATGTCAAGGGATAAGAGCAATTTTCTCTCTTTGAGGAATATTAAAGATGGTCATGTCATTTTTTGAGGAAATATACTTGCTAAGGCATTGGAAAAATCAAAGGCTAGTCTTGATGATGAGAAGACCAATGTAGTTGATGTGTTAATAGTTGAGGGGTTGACACAATAGCTTCAACATGATTCATAAGGTAGATGGAGGAAAAGACGTTATCTTCAATTCCAAAGGATGCTTCATCAGGAAAGATAAGTAAAAAAGAGTGGTTGTCAAAGGAATAAGAACTTGTTGATGGTGTTGGACTTGTCAACATGTAAGGGGATCTCCCTGGTAAGACATCCAAATTAGACCTCAGATGGTTTGGTGTAGGAGTCCCAAAAGTGGGTTGCACGGTAATGCCTTGACTGCAATTTCACATAGAGGCAAGTAAGATGTCTCCATTGGTAGCAAGGGTGTGACAGCTACAGTAATCCAAGGAAGATGAATGAGGAGTTCTAACACATTGAGGATGAGGTGAGTGTGCCCCTTGGAAACCTATAATAATACGCAGATTGGAAGGGAACACACGAGCAAAGATGCATCACAAGCTGGAAATCAAGTTAGTGAGCAATCCAAAGTGATGGTTAAACCAAAAACACATTTCAGAAAGATTATACATACTTATACAGAATAGTCCATACATGCATGCGTAAGAAAACAAATACATATATCATTTGGAGTAAACTAGATAGCATATAATACAATAACGCATATGCATGAAACGTGTTGGCTTTGTTATATTAAGAAGTGTAAGTTCTAGTCATACAATACATCCATGTCTAACCACTAGTTCCAACAACAGAACGTTATAGCCACAACAGCCTACTCCTCCAAAGTGATATACTAGCTCTTCAATGGAGAAGCCAAGGCTCGTTACAATACTATCTAAGCTCTCTCCAATATAGTCTTATCGGAAGCTTGGCTGACCAAAATCCTTTACAGTGAGTTATGAGGTTCTATTTATAGCAAAGGGTGGGGTGACCCTTAACATTCCCCTTTGTGACAGTTCATGTACCCTCATGACTCTTCACCTACTCTATGACTATTACATCCAACTATCGACACTTGAACTTCCACTTGACAAGGTGTTACATTACAATGCACATGTTCTCATGAGAGACAAAATGGCTTGAGCAAGCTATGCAAGACATCATTGACACTTAGTCCTATTGTGGTGAGACCAACTCTTTGACATGCTTGTAATGGTGAAGGTGGTAAGCTAATGTCAAGCTTGGTCTTCTGTGATGGTGTGAATGCGCTCAATGGTGACATCTTGTTGAATCGAACTCCTACCTTCATTGTATCCTAGTGCATTAGTATGGCTCCTCCTTCCAACTCATCTACTAGCATGTGCATGGTCTTCTTGGGTGCGGCTAAACCAGCAATACACTAATGCATAGTGTTCGTGTTGACATTCTAGTGTGTGCTGGTGGTCATGTGCATCAACTATCAATTACAAGTTCAACTCCAGTCAGACTTGCTTCTTGTCTTCACCTTAGTGATTGTGCTGAATAGGTGGGATTGCATGTGTGAGCACAATGAAATGCATGTTGATGCATTCCCTTGCATGCGATCAACAACACTTCTCACCGTGTATGCTCTTTTCTAGTTGTTGGGATAGATCTATAACTTGTATTGGCGCAGTTTCATCTGTGAGTGCATGTTGCGTCCCCTGTTGTTCATGTTCCTACTGCAACCCATTCGCTTGTACGTGCAGCTCATGTTCTTCCTTGAGTTACTGCTTCAGCACATGCAACTCCTTCTTTGTTCCATTATCTGTTTTTGCATGATCTTCATGTCACGACGTCACCTCATAGCCTGAGTCTCCAAAGTTGCTTTTATCGCTAGTGGATCAGCTTGAGCTTGCAACTTTGTTCTACCTCTATGTTGTCAACAACCTTCCTCTTGCATTTGTTGCATCTGGTATGCTACCTTCAGCTGTTGTTCATGATGCTTCTCGTTGTGATTTTGTTGCCGTCATATCTTGATGTCCTTGTCTACGAACAACTTGATGTCTTCATGGGTAGGCAATTCCATAGACACTTGATTGACTACATCCCCAAGTGTGATCTAAACAATGTCTTCGACTCTACTCTCTTGGAAATCATTGTACCTATATTGCTGAGAGGTAGATGAACACATGCGATACCTGGAGACTTGGAAACAATTGTGGCAAGCAGTCTGTTAGTTGAAAACAAAAATGAACTTGAGAACTGACTTGCAACATACCTGTGCGTCTAATCTTGAAGGTTGTACAATTTCCGTCGGCAGGTCGAGAGACAGACTGCCAAGACTACGCAAGGAATAATATGGGCTGCTAGGAACCTCACTAACTACTGGAACTACTAAATGTACAATCTAGTCTAGTTGCTAACTGGTGGAATTGTGTAATGTGCAATCTCAGATGGCAATGGTTGTAGGCTCAATGACTGCATTCCACAATTTTCTCGGCCAATAGTCATTGTCCCTTAAAATTGTGCAATACAAGACTTGAGGACAATCACTGGGAAGAAATACACATTCCCTGAGAGGAATATAGAGCCTTCCCTATCAGGATTGCGCAATGCTGTCTTAGTGAGGAAGATCCCAGGCCAACGCTGCCCAGACTCGCTGACAGGAAACTAAAAGCAAATGTGAATGTGAATTCATGGAAATACTAAGTATAAGCATAAGTGAATGATCATGAATGCAAATGGTGAATGAAAGATTCAGAAAGCAGAACAACATGTATGTGGGTGAGGTGAGTCCCTGAATCGGCGACCGTTCGTGAAAAACAATTTCATGCATGCGACAATAGTGAGATGCTAATGAAAACTAAAATGGTGCTAATACAAGCTAGTATCTATCAAAATGACAGCGAGCACTCACTGAAATCAAGTGGACAACATTCATATGAAGCAAAACACAAGACATGGGAAGTGGGCTTACCCAAAAACAACTAAGCTGGATGTGTCAATGGCTCCTGGATGCGATGTGGGATGTTAAAGCTGCAAGTTTGATGTTAGGAATGAACTCTACAGTGTTTGTTTCATGAGTTTTGAAAGAATCGAAGTTGTGACGTGTATGCCACAAATCTAGGAAGAGAGACACTTGGTGGGAGGTTTCCAAGATGATCCTTACATGCAACTTCTAGCTGCTAAAGATGGATTCCTAAATCAAGGGATGCCTTTTCATGTTGCCTTGGGAGAAGCAACACATGCATGCAAATTGGTTTTGCTCAGTCCTGGAGGGAACCGGTCAACTCAACTACACATGCAAGGGGTTGCTCAACTACTTGGAGAAAATATGCATTTCTGGAAAGGAGTTGGGCTGGCTGCCTAGGAGATTTGTGCAATTTCTAGGAAGAGAAGCTGATTGATGCCTAGGATTGCACAATTCCTAGGCTGAGCAGCCCTACTGGGAGGAATTATGCAGTTTTCTGGATGAAGCCTGACTAGCAGAATTGCACAATTCTGGAGCCCAGTAGGCTGTGAGACAGGATTGCACAATTTTTGGAGGGAAGGATGGTTACCCTCCAAAATTGTACAATTTCTTGAGGGAGCTTCTCAGCCTGCATCTGGACCAAATCTAGAGGAACACCCTGTGAGGGGAATGCAACAAGCTCTGATGGAGAGGTTGTCATTCTGCAAGAAAATCATTGAAGCTTGTGTACTTGATGAAGTAAGACATGTTGTTGTGAAAGGTTGGTAAGGAGGCTCTGAAACGAAGCTAAGGAAAATTTTTTGAGGGTGGTTGTAGCCGCTAGAACACTTGGCAACACACTGGTAGAACTTCAGCTCTCTGAATGGACCTTGTTCATGAAGATCAAGTCTAACACCTCCAAAGGTATTGTTCAATTCTTAGTTCATCTTGGTTTCCACACTTTCTTGATTGTAATATGTCGCATCTACCAAGCTCTTGGTCGATTGACACAAATTCCAAGCCAAGTCAACGTAGTTGTTTCGATTGAGGTCAAGGGGTATATTGGTGCACAAGCAGTATAGTTGTCAGAGTCTTAGTTTCATCCCTGGTGTTGCTCCATTGCCAACAGCACTAAACAGTACCCCGCCGGAGTCACATAGGAGCATAAGCATGGCTCCGCTCGTAGTGAGCCTAGTCAGTACCTAGGCAGAGTTACTTGCATCACCTCTCTATGCAAGAAGCCATTCTCTTCCTTTTCCTTATTCATATTCATCTTTTCAAACTTTTTTCACTTTTTCATTTTTTTCGTTTTTCATCTTTGTAACCGTGCATATAACATATTCATTTCATAGGTGGAAGAGGGATCCCGACTTATTGAGAGCAGAAGAGGTTGTTCCTACAGAGAAGTACTTTATTATACCTCTGATGTGCATATTAAGTTTTTCCCCCACACCTTACTCTACTTGACTGGGCTGACAAGGGTTAACCCAAAAACAACTAACAAGAGTAGGTGATACTAGTTAGCGCGCAAGCATTGTGTTTTCACCAAGGTTTACTTCTAACAGTACATGTTTTCCATTTATGTATCATTGACTAAAGACAACAAGTTCTTACATAAGAGAGCAGACAACAAATAACTAAATATTGATAATTGTACAAGTCCTCTTGTACTTTACCCAGTTTGTTTCAAGAGTCATACATGGTTGCATGAAAAATTAACCTATGAATGAAACAAACAACAAACCAAAATAGAAGCAGAAGAAAAAGCAAAAGAAAAGAAAACAAGGAAGCAGACAAACAAACCAACAAATCAATTAAGAAAACAAGCATGCAAGAAAATAGACTGAAAGAAAACACTACTCCTACTCATAAGCTAACGGTGCATGGGCCATCTCATGTGAAGTGATACTTCCAATGCAGCCATTGGTGCATTGGTTAACCCATGTTGGTGAAGGCATGGTTCATTAATAAGACAGCTATGCGAACCAACAAACAAGAAATATGTAACAGTGAAGACAAACACACTCCGAGTTTAAAAGCATCCACATAACGAAAATGAGTGAAATTGCATGACATGGATTCTATGGAGCTACCATGGTGTTGTGCTACATTGCATTCAAATGTTGATCATATGCATTCTCTTGACTGTGACATGTAAGCAAACATGAGAGAGGTAGACAAATTACTTTGTGCATGTGTGCTTGCTGTGTAATATTCCTCTAATGCATGAGTGATGGGGTCATGTAGTTCAAGCAGAGGAAGTGAGATCTATGTTTTTGGTTGATCATCAATGCAAAGTAGAGAGTGATGAGGAGCCTTGAGTGTTTCAATAAATTCCTAATCAGAAGTGAAACCAACCTCAAGACAGTGAGGGTCTAACATAACCATAAGCTGGGGCTAAAGTGCCTCGACAATCTGCAAGGTTTCGACTTCGTTGACAGATAGATCATCGTAGACTTGTGTCTCAGACAGATTAACAACGATTGAATCAACATCGTGATCGAATGAGGAAGTGCAGAGATCACAAAAACCAAGATCGAAAAATTTAGGATGTTTGTCGGCATCCTCATGATTTGATGAATCGGGAAGAGGGGTATATGGGAAGTAATGATGTTCCCCCTCTATGTTTTCAGGAAAGATAGATGACAGATAGGATGGATTTTCTAAGGAAGATGTTTCCTCTCCGCACTATAATGACAAACTCACATTCGACGTGTCTCGTGAATGATAAGAAGTAGAAACGTCTGAAAATGGGTTTTCACAAGGGAAATTAATAATGGCAGAATCATAAGGGATGTTAGGATAAAGTGGATGAGGTTTAGCTAGAAGGGACACATCCTTCACTGCAAGTTCTTCTTTAGATTTCCACACACACTCATCATGAATGATGGCACAGGTTGGTTGCATAACACCAACTCCATCGACAACTTGTTCCTCGTTCACAACAGGTGAGGAGTCCGAAATGGAATAACACAAGACAATACAATCCGGAGGATCAATAGAGCATGAGGATGGAGGTCAAGGGAATGAATCCACATGACAACCAACAGGCTTGCAAGACAAATCTATGTAGATATCAAGAGCAGGTGGGGTGGGAGGATGTGGCAGTTCAACAGATGTGTGTACATGATCTCCCACACCACTCCATGATGGTGGAGTAGTTTGATGACGTGAATGCGGACAATCACTTGTGATAGCAACTATGCCTGCCTGTGATTGTGCAGCTCCATCACCGAAGTGTGCTAAGTGGGGTTTGGATATGTGAAGAAGATACTCAAAATCTTCCATAAAGAAATCCCCAATCAATTTCATCTTCAGGAAATCGGTATGCAAGATTACAAAAACGTGTGTAAAATTGATCAATGGATTCATCGGGTGCTTTTCGTAATTTCATAGTTTCTTGATCAAGTGCTTCAGGGTCTAAGTGATTGAAAGCACAATCTATCTCTACAACCATATGAATAAGAGAATGAAAATATTTTTCAGGTAGTGTGGCATACCAATGAATTAGGCGCCCTTGAAGAATGTAGATGAACACCACGCTGGTCATGTATTCCTCAAAGATTCCATGTCTTTCGCATGACCCTACAATGCCGACCACGTGCCTAACCAAGGCTACGTGGCCTCCATCATCATATGTTTTATGTGACAAGTTATTTGAGATAATGAAGTCATTTCGATAAGACATATATTCTGGAAGAGAAATTTTATAGTTAGTCATGATAGATGTGTAGAAATTCAAAATAGATGTGAGGACCCAACTTGTCATGTAGCCCTCGTTCTAGTGCCAAAATGTTGATGGTGTTGAACCCACCAACATGTAAGGGGTCTCCCTGGTAATAAGTCCCAATTGGACCTTAGACCATTTGGTGTAGGATTCCCAGCAGTGGGTTGTTCGGTAATGCCTTGACCACGATTTCTGACAGAGGAAAGTAAGATGCATCCATTGGTAGAAAGGGTGTGATAGTTGTAGCAAGCCAAGGAAGGTGCATGAGAGGTTATAACACACTGAGGGTGACATGAGTGTGCCCCTTGGAAACCTATAATAGTAAGCGTATTGGAAGGGAACACACAAGAAAAGATGCATCACAAGCTGGAAAGAAAGTTAGTGAGCAAGCCAAAGTGATGGTTAAACCAACAACACATTTTAGAAAGATTCATACATACTTATACAAAATAGTCCATACATGCATGCGTAAGCAAACAAATACATATATCATTTAGAGTAAACCAGATAGCATAGAATACAATACAACATATGCACGAAATGTGCTAGCTCTGTTATATCAAGAAGTGTAAGTTAGAGTCATACAATACATCCATGTCTAACCACTAGTTCCAACAACAGAATGTTGCAGCCACAACCACCTACTCCTCCAAAGAGATATATTAGCTCTGCGCAATGGAGAAGCTAAAGCGCACTACAATACTATCCAAGCTCTCGCCAAGATAGTCTTATTGGAAGCTTGCATGACCAAAATCCTTTACAATGATTTATGAGGTTCTATTATAAAAAAGGGTGGGGTGACCTTTGACATTCCCCTTTGTGACAATTCATCTACCATCATGACTCTTCATCTACTCTATGACTATTACATCCAATTATCGACACTTGAACTTCCACTTGACAAGATGTTACATTACAATGTACATGTGCTCATGTGAGACAAAATGGCTTGAACAAGCCATGTAAGACATCGCTAACACTCGATCCTATTGTGGTGAGACTAACCCTTTGACATGCTTGTGATGGTGAATTTGGTGAACTAATGCAAAGCTTCATCGTCTGTGATGGTGTGCATGCGCTCAACAATGACATATTTCTGAAGCAAACTCCTACCTTTGTTGTATCCTGGTGCATTGGTATGGCTCCTCTATCCAACTCATCTGCTAGCATGTGCATGGTCTTCTTGGGTGCGGACAAACCAAAAATACACTTATGCAAGTGTCCATGCTAATCTTCCAGTGCGTGTTGGTGGTCATGCACATCAACGGTCAACTAAATGTTCAAATCTAGTAGAACTTGCTTCTTGTCTTCACCTTGGTGAGTGTGCTGAATGGGTGGGATCGCATGCATGCACACAATGACATGCATGTTGCTGTATTCCCTTACATGTGATCAACAACACTACTCACCTTGTATGGTCCATGCCAGCTACTAGGATGGATATATAACTTGTACCCAATGCATATTGCACCCCTTGTTGTTCCTATTCCTACTACAACTAATTCGCTTGTCTGTGAAACTCATGTTCTTCCTTGAGTTGTTGTTTCAGCACATGCAACTCCTTCTTTGTTCCATTCTATGTCTTCGCGTGATCTTCATGTCACAACGTCACATCATAGCCCGATTCTCCAAAGTTTCTTTCATCACCAGTGGATCGACTTGAGCTTGCAACTTTGTTTCACCTCTGTGTTGTCAACAAACTTCATCTTGCATTCGTTGCATTCGGTATGCTACCTTCTTTGTTGTTCATGATGCTACTCTTTGTGATGATATTGTCATCATATCTTAATGTCCTTGTCTACAAACAACTTGATGTCTTTGTGGGTAGGCAAGTCCATAGACACTTGATCGACTACATCCCCAAGTGTGCTCTGAATGGTGTCTTCGACTCTTCTCTCTTGGAAACCATAGTACTTGTACTTTTGAGAGGTAGATGAACACCTACGATACCTGGAGACATGGAAACACTCATGGCAAGCAATCTATGAGTTGAAAACCAAAATGAACTTTAGAACTGACTTGCAACATACCTGTGTGGCTCATCATGAAGGTTGCACAATTTTTTTCGGGATACTGACTACCAAGACTGCGTAGGGCATAGCCTGGGCTACTGGAAGGCTGACTGACTGCTGGAACTACACAATGCATAGTCCAATCTGGTTGTCGACTGCTGGAATTGCATAATGTGCAATCTCAACTAGCAATGGTTGCAGGCTTAGTGACTACATTACGCAATTTTCTGGGCTAGCTATCCCTCAAAATTGTGCAATACAATATTCAAAAAATGGAAGAACATGCATGTGGGTGAGGTGAGTCGCCGAATCGACCCTTTGTGAAAAACATTTGCATGCATGCGACAATAGTGAGATGTTAACAAAAACTGAAACGGTGCTAGTATAAGCTAGTATGTATCAAAACAGCAGCAGACGCTCACTAAAATCAAGCAAACAACATTCATATGAAGTGAAACATAAAAAGAACCAGAAATGCAACACAAGACATGGGAAGCGGGCTTACCCCATAATAACTGAGGTGAATGTGCCGACGGCTCCTAGATGTGGTGTGGGATGTCAGAGCTACAAGGTTGATGTTAGGAATGAGCTCTGCAGCATCTGATTCATGAGTTTTGAAAAAATCGAAGATGTGACACGCATGCCACAAATCTAGGAAGAGCGACACTTGGTGGGAGGTTTCTGAGATGATCCTTGCATGCAACCTCCAGCTACTAAAGGTAGATCCCTGAAACAAGGGATGCCTTTGCATGCTACCTTGGGAGAAGCAACCCATGCATGCAAATCAATTTGTTCGGTCCTGGAGGGAACTGGTCAACTCAACTGCACATACAAGAGGTTGCTCATCTGCTAGGAGAAAATTCGCATTTCTGGAAGGGAGTTGGGCTGGCTTCCCAGGATATTTGTGCAATTTCTGGGCAGAGAAGCTGACTACTACCCAAGATTGTGCAATTATTAGGCTAAGCATCCCTACTAGGAGAAATTGCGCAATTTTCTGGATGAAGCCTAACTAGCAGAATTGCACAATTATGAAGCCCAGCAAGATGTTAGATAGAATTGTGCAATTTCTGGAGGGAAGGTTAGTTTCCCTCCAGAATTGCGCAATTTATTGAGGGAGATGCTTAGCCTGTAGATGGACCAAGTCTAGAGGAACAACCCATGAAGGGAATGCAACAAGATCTGATGGATAGGTTGTCATTCTGCAAGAAAATCACTTAATCTTGTGTACTTGAGGAAGCAAGACATGTTGCTATGAAAGGTTGGTAGGGAGGCTCCAAAACGAAGCTAAGGAAAAATTTTGGAGGGTGGTTATAGCCGCTAAAATAGAACCCCGAATAATTTGTATGTGTTCATGGGAAGAGTAAGAAGAAACAAGATATCAAGGACAATATCTTCCTCTTCATATTCTAGGTAGGAGAGTCAACCCCCACTCCATTCCATTGGTTACTTGATACATACTCATGAAATATTGCAAAAGCACATGTGAATCATGCATTATCTTAGGGGGAGTGCATGGTAGCAACATAGATCGCTGGATGAAGACATGAGGACATTTGTAGAAGTAGTAATAGTATAAACATGGTGTGTTCGAGAGCCTACAGGTATGATCAAGTCCATAGGATCACCTTGCCTATTGGAGGAATATAAACTCGGTGGGAGCTATGCATGGTTGTAGAGATTCAAGAGTCTTATATCTTTTTCTTATTTCCTTCATTCATTCGTTGATAGCATCCTTACATGTGTTTTAATAAGTGAAAGAGTACATTTTTCATCCATATATATGTTCTTGGTTTTCATTAAAAATCGGTTGAAATTTTCATGTACAACCATACAAAGAAGAGCATCTTTGGTTCCACCATGATTGGATGAGAGTGTTATCTCATCCATGTATTTACATGCATCTTATTTGGTCCATTGGTTGAGGAGAACTTCAGTTTGACATGCATAGTAGCGAGTTATTTGCTTCAGCCCTATAAAGCACCTTTGAGTGCATTGATGTAAGAACTATGCATAGATAGAGAGAGAGAGAGAGAGAGAGTATTTGTTGGAATGCATTGTAATGAGTATATTTCTCTAGCCATGTATTCACTCATGTGTGTAAAATCAGCCATGTAATTATCATTTCTTTCATTGTTGGTGCATTAATTGAGTGTTTCATGTCTTGGAGAGAGTTATGACTCTTGGTCATGCATGAGAGAGAGTATTGAGACTTGTCTAGCCATGGATGTGTTATTGGATGTAGCTTGTTTCATCCATGTACTGGTTTTTATATCTCATTGATATAGCCATGTATCATGATTATAAATTCATGTACATTCATTGTATATCAATGGGTCAAAGTTGGTTGAAGTATTGGTCCATGAGGAGCAAGTCTCTTGCAAGTGGCAAGGAGGCTCATTGTAATTTAAGAGATCTTTCAAAATATTAGAGTAACTAGACCTCTATCGGATGCTATAGTGGTAGTTGTCGTGGCTATCACTGGCCTAACACTTGCCTTGGTGTTTGCATTTATTTAATCGACCATGCCCAGGTGGTTCAACACGGTGTAGGAGGCACTGCCGGATGGACTCTCCACAGTGTAAATTACTGTCAATGGTGTCACAAAACACCAGATTTGACAAATCTACTGAATCGCAGCTTGGTTCAACACGTTGTAGGAATCGCTTGTTCTCAAAAAAACACCAGATTGGCAGCTTGGTTCAACACGTTGTAGGAATCGCTTGTTCTCAACAAATATGATATAGAATTATAAAGAAAAATGCAATCTAGGGCAAGAACATAACATGAAGCTTATTACCGAAAAATCATTCAAATACCAGCATTTCTATGTCGCCAAACAGATCTTCTTGAATACTTGTTGACACTATCTGTAAACGGTGGTTTGTTCTCTGTTTCGTGGATCAAATTCACTGTACTGGCACAAGTTTTGTGCAAACACACCTCTGTTTCCACGCTATCCTCAAAACAGAACACACAGAACTGCGCAATCTTGCTGAAGAATATGGAGGCAGCTCTCTCCAAACCTAGTTTGGATTCTTCCTGCAAGCGTTAAACAATTCTTGGAAGACCTCAGCACTATTTTCAGCAGCCATGGATGATGCTAAGAAGAAAGGCAATGATGGCGTTTCTCCATTTGACAACTTCTCTACATACGATGTCTTCAAGCAGACAATAATTTGAGGGCAATTAAATATTGCAAAATGTTGTTTTAGGATGTAGACAATGAAATTGGATGACCAATTAAAACGCTTCAACAAGATCAGAAGTCAATGCCAATGAAAACGCTAGAATGGAACGCTGGTTCTTGATGATGGTTCAAATGCCAAACCACAAAGCTGAATCGATGCCAGACCACTTATAAACCATGTAAAATCGATCCCAGAATGCTCAACGCAGGGTATTTGAGCATAAATCAATGTCTCTTAAAAAAGGAAGAATCGATTTGCAAAATCGATTGAATGTTTTGAAAAGATTTTAAAAACAGTTAAAATATACAGCACTGTCCGTTTTTTTATGTTTTTTTATTCACTCAACCAATTTGAAAAAATCACACAGATTTGCATTTGTTGCTTTTAAAAAAAATGATTTTATAATTTGCAGATCTAAAATCAATAAAAAAATTTGCAAATTTCATAGTAATATTTTGTTGATCACTTCAATGGAGTTGAATTTTCTATGATCTGATAGAGCTGGAATCTCCTCCTCAAATCAACTGCAGCATTACTAGAGCTCTCATACCACAATAATGGCAGAAGTGTCATCAGACGCATAATTTTATTAATCAGAAGAAACAATTACATAATTTGATTTTGCAAGAGTTTACACCCGAACAACCAAACACTCTTGCAATGAGCTATTTATAAGCTCCATGTCCTAACTACCTCTAATTATGGATCACTTATTAAATAACAAGTGTCCATTTACAATTAAATGCTATCAGACCAACTATCTAACTAATCTCCTAAATAAGAAGCCTAAGATACGACACATTTGGAGAGTCATATCTTGTTACAACATTATACTAATTCTAATTGTCTCCATTAAATAATTAAACCTTCTAGAATAATAATTATTAATTTAATTTCTTAAATTAATAATTATTTTATTCTAATTTTATAACCTATGATAAATTGTAGTATTATTTGGATCATCTAACAAATTTACATATAAAATTTAAATAATAAAAATTACAAATTATATATTATATATTATAATCTCATGTTTTATATATTATTTCATAGTATATTTTTACATATTGATTTATTTTAAGGGGACGTTAGCTTGCTCCTGTAATTATATTAGAGTACATCAATATTATGAAGTTTTATTGTATTCAAAAATTGCATAGCCAAAAATTTTAAAATTACAAAAAAAATCCCTTATTATTTTCTATTTATAAATTCTAAATTATTCAACATTTAAACCTACTATATATATTTAAAATTTTCACAATAATACCCAAAAAAAAAAAAGATATATTTTTTTTTTCTTTATTAGTATTTTCTACATATAAAGTTTTCAAATATCTAGTGCCATAGGTAGTAACTTAGTAGGTTTATATTTGACATCATTAAAGAAATTTTAAGTTTCTCTTTCTCTAATATTGTTAGGACTTCTTTCGAAGTTTATCATATGTTGAGCTTTAAATAAGGTGAAAATATTTTTGATCATTACATTCTAATTGTCATTATTGGAGAACCTCTCCAAAATTGGGATATTGTCATTCTCTGGACATTTTGTCTTGGGAAATTGATTTATCATGTATCTCAAAATAAGATCTCGTTCATAGCCTAAGTGTGGAGATTTCTACACCAAATACAAGGATATGTCATCCATGGAATATGCCAAAGTTACTCCAACTACCTCACTCATGGACACCCCATAACTTCTATCAATATTCAACACCCAAAAGACCCATCATTGCTCTATGATGTAGTCGGAGGACGTGTAGTGATATATGTCGATGTTGTCTAAGATCATGGCACCTATACATCATAGATCATCTACACCAACAACAATAGGGTTCACTCATTTACTAATTTCAGAGCTTTCATGCACTTGAATATCAATTATAAAAAAAATAATGAAATGTTGCAAGAGTAGTTCTACACCACTGTTAATACAAGTAGAAAAAAAACAACTAAAGCTATAAGGACACCAAAAGACTAGCACCATTGTAATGATGGGGGTGAAAACCCATGATTCAAAAACCAAATTAATAGGTATGAACAACAAAGTAGGCATCAAAGTGTTCTCTTCAAATGACATGCAAATACACTAGGAGTAGAAAAATAAAAAAAATGGGAACACAATTATGTATGCGCTAGAATTGAGGCAATCTCATGATAGGATGTTGGCAATGAAAAACTGGAAAACATCAACCAATTAAACTGGAGGGATGATTCAAGGTTATTTTACAATGGATTTTAATATGGCGTAAAATCATAAAAGATAGGAAATCTAATTATCTTTCTAAATATATACTTTGTGTTTATGGTATTTGTGTATAACTATGTGAAATTTGAGTTTTTATAATAGTGATATGTTATTTTTCATGCAAAATATAATGCACATGTTTCTATTAGTGTAGGTGTTGAGTACTTAAATAATGGAATTTCATTTAAAAGATTTGTGGAATTGTAGAAAACACAATGTTATTATGCAATGCTATTTTTTCTAAATTTATAATGTTAATTTTTATATTTTTTAAATTATGAAATTTGTTATATCCTTGATATTACAAGGTCTTACATCAGTGTGGGTTATGAGGGTCTTAACATAATCAACCCTTTTTTTTTCAATTGTAGATCTCAACCTATAATAGTATCGAATACATCTTATTCTAAAAATGGTTAAAGCGATAAAAATTTATAGCGGGAATAAAATATTTATGTATTTTAAAACCCTCATATATGTCAACATAGAAAAATGTTAAAAATATGATATTAATTTTTTTCCAATAATATATGGAGCATCTATACATATTGGACTCTATATAAGTGTGTAGTTTCATGTGTGACATATTTGTGTATCCTATACAAATATACTGTGAAAATAGAGATATTGAGATGCATTCAAAAAAGTGAATGTTTTGATGTATTTGCAACCCAACCCACTAGGTATGTCATTTTGAACCTAAATTTGAGGCAACCAGAACATCACATGTATATTAAAGTTTTCACTCCCACCAAAAAAGGAAGGAATGTGAATATTTTTGAGAGCATGTGCACATTCTAAAGTGCATGCACATTCCTACAACAAACACACACATTATTTTGAATCAACATTCACATGGTAGGTGTAACAAGAATTTTCTAAAGGAAGCTTATAGGGACATCAAAAAAAAATTGTCCCATCATAGAGGACCTTTCAAGGGTATCCTTGGTCTCTAGATGGAATGGTCGACATTATGAGTTTTTGAGCATTAAGTGTGAGTCTATGGAAAATGTATATACCCAGGGGAATAAAACCAAGTGTTAGGCCCTAAAAGAATATTACTAGCTTATAAGGATAAGAATGACACTCTGAACCACCACAAATAATCTATTGAAGGCATTCTTTTCATCTAAGTAAGGCACCACTTGGATTTTTTAGAATTGGGTGTGAGTCTTGTGGCCCTAGACATGGCTAGTGGAGGAAACATGAATGTTAGGTCCTAAATGAAGCTTCTAACCATCTAGGCCCGTGAAGGACTCCTTGAACAATCACACATGGCATCTTGATGGAATCATTTTCCTATTGTTGTGGATGTTAGTGGTAATAGGTGGCTTTGAGTAGTATATATGTCTCCTAAGTTGTTGGAAGTCATATGAGGAATAACGTCATGCTTTATGTGCTAAATAAATCTTTGAGGCATCTACAACCACTAAAAATACCTTAGAGCACAACACAATGCCTCTGGAGGGTTGGCCTCTTAGAAATGTGTTAGTTCTCTCACAGGTTTTTTAAACATTAGGTATGGGTCTCAAGGGATTCATATGACTAATGGGAGAAACCCAAGCCTTAGTTGGAGTAAGCCTTTATCCTCATGCGTTATGGATTTCTATTTTTCTATGGTAACTGTGCTATAATCACCTCTAGGTTTGTGTTGTGGATTTATGTTTTTCTATGACCATGTTTGTGCTTATATTGTTAGGAGTATTTCGACCTTATGCATTAGAAATATCAATACTAACATTGCCACAACAAATATACTAGCCCAAATAAGTCACCAAAATTTATGTGGGCTTAGTTCAAAGATAAGCCTTTCACTGATGCCATTAATGTGTAGGCCTTGTAAATTGATTTGTATGTTTTTTATCTGCTCTAGAAAAGATGAGGAGATTTCTATTATTTTCTTTTCGTTCCACAATCCATTATCCTAATCCCTTGCAGAAATATGATCAATATTCGGATGATTATGAATTTCTTCATAAATAAAATTGACTCGTTCTTAAATATGATTGTTGCCATTATGTTGTTGTATTGTAGAAAGTATTGGTTCGTCTTCAATGTATAAATAATCATGATCCCTATCATTCCCTTAAGATATGTAAAGTATTGTTTTTCTTTTAAAAAACAAAAAAGTCATGATCCTTGTCATGTTAAATACCTTGAGAATATACAATAGAATAAGAGTTCATATTGTCTTCTCTTAGGCAAATATCCATCGAAGGAATAAAACTTTCATGGCCATGTTGATTCAGTGGAGCTCTTGAAGTTTGTTTTTTAATTTTTCACATATCTGTTCCATGGTTTTCAGCCCTTGCTCTTTTTTTATAGTTCTCTAGATCCCTCTTTGAATATAAATATTTTCAAAATATTGGAAATTCTCTTGCAACGTTCATCATGCTATCCAGTTGATCCATGTAGTAAATTTTGAAACTAGATAAGAGATTTCATACTAATGCTCGTCACATTTTCTTAAGGCTCCATCTTCAAACATCCTCTAACAAATCTAAAATATTGAAAACCAAAACAAAGGAAAAGAAGCTTAAAGTCAAAAAAAAATTATGAGACTTACCCTTGATGATTCTTTGATTCAATAAAGCTTGAAAATAGACTTCATTGAATTCGTTTAAGGCTTTCAAAACCATTTTATGTACTCTATTGATCCCATTATGTTCGAACTTGTCAATTGTGGTGTAGTAAGTGGGTAATCTTTGTCATTCTTAGTGGAAATACAGTTGGTGCTGAAGGAATTGGTTCTAACATGCATTACAATAAATACTGAAAAGAAGAAAGGAAACAATATTGAGACCATCTAAATCATGAACATGTGTTTTCTTAACCTGAAATGGAATTCAATGTTTTCACACTTAAGGATTTCAATCCTAGTCTTGACTTGCTCCAGATCTCCCTTCTCACAATATATGCTTCTCCAGCCTCCCATATTGGTATTAATCGATAGATTGATAATTTAGTTTTCTTCAATGGTTATTCCTCACATTTGATTGATAAAACAAATAGCTTCAAAGATTGCATTGGTAATAGATAGTGATGCATAAAATAAAACAAATTAAGGAAGTTATTGATTAAGCAATGGAAATGGCATTCAATACGTAATACACTTGCAAACGTTGGAATTAAATTGACCATTGACCAACTCTAATTTGAATTGAATATTGAACAACTCTAAGTTGACCATGATAACAAATTCTAGATACTATGAGATATAATAAAATGTGGCCAAACCAAGTGATTTTACAATTTTGTTTTAACTATAAATACTATCAAATGGGATAGGTCTAAATGTCTGAAAAGGTAAATTTATTTTATTATATATTTTAATTTTCTTATTAATTTATCTTTAATATTTCTTTTTTTATAAATAATGTCGATATTTTTTAATTTTATATATTTTATAATAATATAATATTATAATATAAAATAATAATAAACTATTCATATTGTTGTTATAATATTTTTTATTACAAAATTATATTTTAATATTTTTTATAATTAAATTAGTTTTTTATTATAAAATAAGGGCTAATGTTTACAATATGTATTAAATGTACGCATGATTTTTTTTTTTTTCTCAATAAAAAACAAAAAACAAAACAAAAAACAAAAAACAAAACAAAAACAAAATAATAAAAAATCAAAACAAAAAAACAAAAACAAAAACAAAAACAAAACAAAACAAAAACAAACAAACAAACAAACAAGCAAAAAGAAAAAACAGAAACACAATTTTCATTGTGGTAACATGGAATAGAAATTACATTTTGTAGACACACCATGTGTATATGCAATCCTGAGCGAAAGCGTGTCTGATATAAGAAGCATTCATCTGTCAAGAAGGGCCAGGGTATGAAACCCTACGGTCAACAAGCCTTAGACCAAAGCCAAAGAGATTTTAAAAAGTATGGGCTCATAGGCCCAGCCAAATGAAAATTAGGGCTCACATGCTTTTAAAAGTTCCAATAGGGAGTTGTACACAGCTCAAAAAAGTTTGTTGACCAGTAAAACAAAGTGGGGAGAAACCCCAACATTCATCAATATACCATAAAATATTCTATGAGTCTACATGGAAAGCAGAAAACTGACCCCCAGAAGAAAACCCATAGAAATAACCCTAGCATAAGGCATCCAAAACAAAAAAAGGGGCATCAAAGCCTAGCAAAACCCACAACCATGACCTAGCAAGCAGTCAACGAACTAACGCTGAAAAAAAAAGTTGTTAGACATAGGAATAGAGCGATGACACAACCAAAGAACCAGAGCAATAGCACCAACAAAAACAAGGCAACTTCGGTGGGCAAAGAAAGGCCTCAGTGATAAAAACCACTACAAAGTCCCAAAACCATACGTGAACAACGCTTCCACAGGCAGTGGCAACAATAGCTGCACGAGAAAGAGGAACAACGAGAAAGGTGGACTAGGAGGAATGAATTGCAAGACCGAGTAGGCTAGGCTTCTCCCCTCAGCCCTCCACTCCTTCAACACCCAACCAAATATCTAGATGAATATTGATAGTTGTATCACAAAATTCTTATTTAATAATCTTATGATTAATTTTCTTTTCTATTTATGATGTCCTACAACCTTAACCAATTTAATGTTTAATATATATATTATTATTTATATATATATATCTATATATATATATATATATTATATAATATACATGTGAATGAGAAACTATATTAATAATTTTTAAAAGAATGTCAAAATGATTTAATAAATTAATTTTATGAAAAAATCTAAAACCCCAGAAATTATTAATCAATTCAATATTTGTTTCAAATGTCATTTGAAAATTATCAATAAAACAGTCATTCGAAAAACAATGTAATAAATTTATGTTATTGATAAAAATTCAAAAAATAATATTCAACTTAATGATTTACTTAAAGTTTCATTTGAAAGTTATATAAGTGTTAGCACTCTGTAATTTTCCTAGGTTGAGGAAGAAATCTACAAAGGTAACCACAAACCACTTTTAAAGTTGGGATCTAGCCCTTCCAGCTCTAGAGAGGTCTCTCTCTGTATGATTTTTTATCTTAATGTTTAGATGTTAGGCTAGGTATCGAAGTTCAAGGTGGGTTTTTCAAAATTTTGGTTGAAAAATGATGGAAAAGCCCATTGGGCATGGAGTCATAAACTTTTGGGTAGTCAATTACAAATTGACAAAGTAGTTGTAACAGGCTAGGGTAGGAAAACTCTTGGATATTAAGATATTTATGGTGTGGTTGAGATGAAAAAGTAGATGATCAATTACATATAAAGAATATTTAAATGAATTTTATATTTAATCTCATGAGGAAAACATTAAGATTTTTTAAAACAAGTTAGAGCAAAGTACACTTAAGTAAATTCAACTCTTAATCTTCTTGCAACAATCAAGAGGGAAATCCATATGGAAACTAAGAAAAAAGAACAATTTAATATGAGAGAAACATCACCATTTGTTTGACACAAGAATCTTGGAACAAAACTACCTCTGCTTTTCTGAAAATTGATTACTTTGATTACAATCCACAACCTACATCAAGGTAGAGTTTTTTTCTTCATACGTAATCCAACCCTGACTAAGTCTTATCACAAAATATTTATAGAATTTCTATTGAACTAACTTTGGATTCCAAAAAGGAATTGATTACAAAATAATATCTAACAAAAATTATAGATATTTCTGAAACATAACTAAATAATAGGAACTCTGGACCAATTTAGCTTTTATGTAGAATCTTTGAAGGAAATTTGTTGCTAACTGTAGCTATCATCCAGCTTCTTCTATTTGTCTTGTTTCCAAAATTGTAGTTTTTATGTTTGTGCTCATTTGACCAACTCCAGTAATTAGTCCCATCACTCTTCACCTGGGATAGAAAATTTTACCATGTTTTTGAATCTTGCATCTACCTTTTTGTAGGTCTGGAAAGTTGGCTTGTTCAAAAACAAATGATGAATCTCATGTTGAATGTTGAGATTAGATTGTAGACCTTCTAAGAAATATTCTCCATTGGTAGTTCCTTTTTCCTTTTCAAATTTATATGCATCTGCAGCTATGTTGCATAATTGATCCTAATAATTTTCTAATGGAATCAATTTGCCATTGGAATTTCTTAGAGTTGGAAGTCCTTTCTCCTGCAACAAAGAAAACTTTCTGTTAAATCTTCTGACCTATAGCTCCAATTCTTTGCACTTATTTTCTAACAGCACCATAAGATTTTTCTTAGTCAATACTCTTTTGAATTCCACTACTCTCTTTGTCATGTCTTGAATATTGAGCTCTTCAAGCTCATCTCTAGTATTGGAGTTTAAAATTGTTGTGGGAGCAACCAGCAACAAAGCAGAGCGAAGCGTGCGTGGACAGCAACGCTGAATCGAAGGAGAAAAATAGGAAAAGCTACTTAAAGCCGATTTGAAGCAATTAAAGAAAAATTAAAGAAAGAATGGATAAGTCTTGATAGACTTCGTATTGTTAACAGCCATGCATGCTTTTTGGGAAGCTTTTGTGGAGAAAATCAAGAGAGGATAGGATTGATCCTTCCTAAGACTTCTTATATAAATGTAATGCAATAGGGGGTGTAAGGGATATCTTAATTTGTGAGGAAAATTGTGAGTGGGCAAGATGTAGCCCAGCGTGAGTTCGTTTTTAAGGCTGAAAGGCCTTAGTATGTAATTGTTCTGTCTAATATATGAAAATATGTTCTATTGCTGTGTATGCCGGTGTGCGTTAGTTAATTCTGCGTCGTAAGCTTACTGATCGACTATCGATCACCAGTGGATTGATGGCGATCTAAAATATCTTTTATCTGTTTATGTGATTGTGTACGCCTATGTAGATATATGAATGAGTTTGACGATCGGGTCTTTGGGAATACCGTAATTGAAAGCTATATTCCTGCATTTCTTGAGGATTATGATCATAACTATGCTACTAAAGAGGGATTGATCCTTGTACGAGCTCTGCGTAAAGCTTCTATTTTTTTTTCTCAGCTGAATAGTTGAAGGGAAGAGGACAGTCATGATCTAGGCCATGTTAAATTTCTTGTGTCAACAGACAGAAGACATTGTTTTTACGGAGGGCAGAAAATTGATATTTGAAGAAGAGTACAGGAGACGATGATGATGAGTAACAGTAACAGGAGGTTTCCTTTCAAAGGCCATCAAGCTGATTCGGGACGAGGAGGCACCATGATTATATTGATGATGTTTTTGTTAGCTTGCTTCACCTGGCTTTACATTGGCGGACAGTTGTGGCAAGATGCAGAGATAAGGAAACTGCTTGGCAGTCTTCTTGAGAAAAATGGCGTCGAAGGTTTTCAAACGATTGTTCATGAGTTGTCGGTAAGCAAGGAGAAGAAGAAGAAGCAGCATACGGAGATGGGCGATTTTATAAAGATCCATGTTACAGAATGAAGTTTAAAACGCTTCCGTTTAGGCTTAGTGGGCCATAACCCACCGTCCAGGTTCGAATTTTTAATGGAAATGGGATGTTGGGCTTACCCCAAGATCTCATCCCATCAGTTTGGTATCAGAGCAGTAAAAGATTCTGGGGAAAGAGGTACAGTTCTTAATGAAGTACAAATAGGTATGGTCTTTATATTTTGTGTAGGTAGCAGCAGAGGAAGGTGAGAAGATTGCAATAGCCTAGAGAGTGTACTAAAAGACCAAGGCCAAAGGAGAGCTTGGTGAGGTAAGAGGCAGCAAGGAGGACTTGATGTTGCAGAGGTTGATTGCAGCTCACAAGTTAAAGATATTACGAAAACCAAGAGAAGCATATGACCAGGAGGTCATAAATTTTTGTGCCTCGGGAGTCTGATGCGGGAGCAACCAGAAACAAAGCAGAGCGAAGTGTACGTGGAAAGCAACGCTGAATCGAAGGAGAAAAAATAGGAAAATCTACTTAAAGCTGATTTAAAGCAGTTAAACAAAAATTAAAGAAAGAATGGATAAGTCTCGATAGACTTCCTATTGTTAATAGCCATGCACGTTTTTTGGGAAGCTTTTGTGGAGAAAATCAAGAGAGGATACGATTGATCCTTCCTAAGACTTCTTATATAAATGTAATGCAATAGGGGGTGTAAGGGATATCTTATTTTGTGAGGAAAATTGTGAGTGGGCAAGATGTAGCCCAGCGTGAGTTCGTTTTTAAGGCTGAAAGGCCTTAGTATGTGATTGTTCTGTCTAATATATGAAAATATGTTCTATTGTTGTGTATGCTGGTGTGTGTTAAGTTAATTCTGCATCGTAAGCTTACTGATCGACTATCGATCACCCGTGGATCGATGGTGATCTAAAATATCTTTTATCTACTTATGTGATTGTGTATGCCTATGTAGATATATGAATGAGTTTGACGATCGGGTCTTTGGGAATACCATAATTGAAGGCTATATTCCTGCATTTCTTGAGGATTATGATCATAACTATGTTACTAAAGAGGGATCGATCCTCGTACGGGCTCTGCGTAAAGCTTCTGTTTTTTTTTTCTCAGTTGAATAGTTGAAGGGAAGAGGACAGTCGTGATCCGGGCCGTGTTAAATTTCTTGCGTCAACAGACAGAAGACGCTATTTTTATGAAGGGTGGAAAATTGATATTTGAAGAAGAGTACAGGAGACGATGATGATGAGTAGTAGTAACAGGAGGTTTCCTTTCAAAGGCCATCAAGCTGATTTGGGACGAGGAGGCACCATGATTATATTGATGGTGTTTCTATTAGCTTGCTTCACCTGGCTTTACATTGGCGGACGGTTGTGGCAAGATGCAGAGATAAGGAAACTACTTGGCAGTCTTCTTGAGAAAAATGGCGTCGAAGGTTTTCGAAAGATTGTTCATGAGTTGCCGATAAGCAAGGAGAAGAAGAAGAAGAAGCATACGAAGATGGGCGATTTTATAAAGATCCACGTTACATAATGAAGTTTAAAACTCTTCTGTTTAGGCTTAGTGGGCCATAACCCACCGGCCAGGTTCGAATTTTTAATGGAAATGAGATTTTGGGCTTACCCCAAGATCTCATCCCATCAAAAATCCCTATAATTTTTATGTGTTGCTGCTAGCCTATGCTTGATATCAAATTTAGTTTTCCAAATGCTTCTTTAGCTCTCTATACCAGTTCTTCTTGTTCAAAAATAATTTGAATGGATGGCCACAATTCTATAACATTTGCATTGATATTATCCAAAATTTTGCAATTGGCTTCTGCTAATGTCTGAATTATGAGGAATTGGTCCTCATACTTTTGAATCTATTGAATTAATTTAAAATTATTTTGTACCTATGCCAGGTATGCATTGTCTGCTTTGATCTTGTTCTCCTCCATCTTGGTGAGTTTTGTTGTTAACTTCTCCATTTCCTTATTTATTAATGATATTTCTCCTAAAGCTTGAGCTAGCTTGTCTGAAGAATCTAAAGTTGATGCTTGTGTTGTCTGTTGTGTTGATGTACCTACTACTGATGTACTTATTGCCTCTAATTTCTCCTTTTCCTTCAATGTTGTTTCCATGTCTTGTTCCATTTTTTGGATTTGAACATTCTATTCCACTATTATTTTGAACAACTGTATTTTTCCATCTCCAGACTGGTCACTTCCTTGACCTGAGGGTGTTATGTAGTGCTTAAGATGTTTCTTGATGGATTCAATATCGACATTTTTTTCTTAATTATCTCCTCAGCTACCTTGACATAACTCGGATCATATCCTAGTTTGATAATTAAACCTTATTAAGTTTTAATCCTAGTGTCTTTTGCCAGAGAAGACCTTCTTTCAATCTTCAACTGTGAGTGCATATTATTTAAAGACGTCTGTAACTTGGAAGAATCCATGGATGAGTTGGTCAGTGTTGAGTAAAACATTTCACCTACTTTCTTAAGAAAATTGATTTGATCAATTACATGATCCTTCTTGGTATCAATAGAAAAATAATGAGGCCTTATAATCTTCATCATTTTTGGGGGCTAGGAACTTCCCTTTTTTTATGTCAAATGTAGATAGCAACCTGTGTTGGGTGTTGGCAGTTTGTTTCCAAAACTTTGAATATGTTGAAGCCTTTAAATATTCATTCTTCAACTTGATCTCCCTATACCTTATAAAATTACTTTGCTTTTCTCGAATTTGAGATGTAGAAGAGATAGGAAACTCAGTTGTCTCCTCAACATATGTGAATGGAGTGGTAGTGATGCCTATCAAAACCATGGTAATTTTCTCCTATGAATCCTTTTCTTCTGAGGATTCTTCTTGAATAGTTATTACTTGAGGGTGAGTGTTATTATCAGACTTAGTAGTCATCTTTGGATCCTTCTTTCTTCTCTTGAACACAAGGAAATATGCAGCCTAAGCTTCTAAATCAATAGGGGACATACTTTCCATTGGCCTCTTGGTTTATTTTTCTTTTGGGATAGGATTTTTCATAGATGATTGACTGGCTAACTACTCTTCAACCTCCTATAGTGTGTTTTATGTCCACTACTCTTTATTATCATATTGCTCTATCTCTGGCCTAGGTGTATGTGCATATGGAGTGTTCTTTTGTTCTACCTGCAACTTTGAAATTATCCCTAAAGGATAATAAGACCATGCTAAGCTTCGTTTAAATTTCATCTGCTTTAAGATTCCCTCCACATCCTTTGTTGTTACTTTGGTATTCACAATATAGGGCCCTACATTTGCCTTTAATTTAAATTGTTCCTTCTTATTATTTGATACAAAGTGAAATTCATCCATATTCAACATTTTTCTGATGTATTCGAGAGAAAACATTATCATTGGCACAAACTTTGGTAATCTATAGGGAGAAAGTTTACACCCATAGATTTTGATCTCTGTATAATTTTGGTATAAATACTAGTCTCCAACTTTTGAATTCTCTAAAAGATGCAAAACCTTCTTGATCTCTTGGGAAATTCTTGGTATGGCACCAATACAGAGTAGACATAAGGATGTATGTAGAAACTTATCCACAAAATCAGTGAATGATTAGTCTTCTTAATTTCTTTTAACTAAAGAATTCTAATGAATGATTGATAATGGGGTACCTTGATCATCCATCTTCTGTAATTGGAACTTGAACCTGTCTGCCTAGTAAAATAACATTAAACATACTAAAATTGATTGGTGTTTGAATAGACCTTCAACTTTAAACTTTAGAAACTACTCATGTATGACATTCAATAATAATTAGTTGTAATTGAAAGGAACTGAAGGCTTCTTATCAACTATAAACACTGATAAGAATACTAACACTACGTCATCTACCCACCCATTGGTCTATATGATAACCTAATAAACAAGTAACCATGGAAATGACTTGTCTTGACATTTCTAGGCAAATAGAAGCAAAGTATGGGGGATTTTTTCTAGGCAACTCAACATTCTCAAGTAGAAAACATTCAAAAGTGTGGGCTCGTTGGGGGAAGGTAAGATTTGTATATATCTCCATGAGTGTATTAGTGGAAAATGGGTGTAGAGAGGCCTGAGGGTTTATCTAGAGAGCTTGACAAATTCTTTCTGGGGAAATGGAAAACATGAATTGATTGTTTTTGGAAATTATTGCTTTCTGGCTAGGGAGGTACCTGAGATGACACCAAGTAGAGAATTCTAGGAAAATATGGGCTGGAGGAAAGGTACATTGGGGGAGAAAGGATTCCTAGATACTTAAATCATCACTCTGATCTAAATATTTTTGTTTTTCCCAATTATGGAGCTCATATAGATCAAATTCGCACTAGGTTTCAGATATCTTGTACTCAATATCAATCAAGGGAATCCTATCTAAATCTGGGATAGGGGGGATCATTGGGCTTTCCTCATGCATCTTTCCTTTTCCATTTATATATGGAGCATATATACATAGTGGACTCTATATATGTGTGTAGTTTCATGTGTGACATATTTGTGTATCCTATACAAAGAATGTGAAAATAGAGATATT
>APFE030426233.1:289923-303506 GCA_000404065.3 Pinus taeda | reverse complement strand
ATATAATAAAAAACATGCAATAAACTAATGAGAATGGTGGATTAAGTCGAATTAGGAGGTTGAATGAGCCCATATAATTATCCATTTTTGGGGCTCATCACTCGCCCTCGATTCACTTGGCTGGCATGGTGATCTTTCTGCAAAGATCCCCCAACTACACCTGCACTACTGCAACCTTGGCAGTGCTCTGCGTAGTTTCCTGCTTGACTTCTTCCACTAGCTGCCTAGTCGTTGGTCCCTCTATGGCCAGCTTCATCGTCTATTGCATCTGCTGCAAGCTCGTCAACTTCTCCTGAGTGTTGGTCATGACTTGGTAAGCTTCATCTAACCAAGCCCCAACCTGGCCTTAAGCAAGGCCTCCTTCTTTTGGGCTGCTTCTACCTGGGAAAGGAGTTTCTTCCCCTCCTACAACTTGGCGAGGCAATTTGTTGGAGCGATTGAGTATGTCATCACCCTAAATGCATTGTACCGCTTCTACAGCTCACAAACCTCTATATTTAGTATCTGATAGTTTGGGTCTTCCTGTAAAGTCGTTACTAACTCCATTGCCTGCTCAAATAAGGTCGAGCAGTCAGCAACTGTGGCATCCAAATTGGCCATCCCTTCTTTTATGGCAGGTCACGGCTCCATGCTGCTCCGTGACCTCGGGTTGATTTGTAGGCTGCAACTTTAGCTGTAGCCTAGTTATTTTCATGTTGAGTTCGAATTGAACTCATCCAACCTCAACCTTTGCCTCACACTCTCTAGTGGTTAACTTCCTAATCTTAGCTTCTGGCTTTGTGTCCTCTGGAATGTGAAGCTCCAACACTATTCTGCATGCTTTTGCAACTACGAACTCCAACCAAGAACTCTGTGCTTGCAGTGTTTCCTTTTCTTTCAAGGCCTTCATTTTCTTAGCGAACATTTTCTCATTGTTCACCTTGTATTCACTGATCAGATTGAGAGCACGCTGCTCCCGAGCTCGCAATTCCTCTATCACTCCTGCCTGCAACACATGAAGAAGATCATTGGGGAGTGGTGCGATGTTCAGCCCAATGCTCTTAAGGGTGCTTAAGATGATGTAGTCATCAGATGACTCTACACGTAGGGACCCTTTTGGTAATGCAACAATGTGAAGATCTAGTATCCTTACAAATTCCGTAGCCTCACACATCCTCAGTGCTAGGCTTGTTTGTGATGCACTTGGTTGATTCGCACCCACCTGTATCCTATTAACCTAGATCTACAGCTCGTACAGATCCTTTTGGATGCTCCCCAGCATCTGCGTATACTGTTGCTCGAACTGCTGCAACACTTCAGTTGTACTGTCTCGTATTTTGTTGCCGATCTCATCGAGATTTCCCTCCGTCAAGACCATGGGATCACCTTGCAAATTGTCCAATTTTTAATTTTTCTGGGGACCTTCCTACTACTCCTGTCCATGCTCTTGAGCCGAAATGGGGTGTTATGCCCCTTATCTCCTCTGCCACCTTGTTTGGACTGTTCTTCCTGCCCAATCTTGGGTGAAGGGGATTTTCCACTTCTCTCTGACTCGTGCTACTCTTGCTCAGCTTGCTTCTTAGTAGCGCACTCTTTTTCCATCCGAGCCTTTTCTACGGCTTCTTTCTTCCATTGTGCAGCCAAACTTTGTACAGCCTACTTGGTTGCATCCTTGCATTTCTGTGTTGTTGAGCTTCCCATGCCTTTACTAGTTCCGACATCCAAGTCTAAGGGGGTGTGCCATTCTGCTAGCCATCGCTTGATTACCTCCTGTATATCTATATTTGTAACCAAATATGGCAAGTCATGCCATTTCTGTTGTGGATCCTTTCATGCCTAAATGTAAACTTGGTGGAAGTCAGCCTTGAATGAGGCATAAGTTGACAACTATGTGTATAAGGTCAGGGACAACCTTGGGCACTAGTTGATGGACATGCGAAGGCTTGATTCCATTAGAACCCAGAATATTTTTGTTTCTTTAACCCGTGAGGGGTCCTTTGTAGCCCATAGGGAGGTGAACTGCATGGCCTCTGACAATCCTTCTTCCAATGGAGAAAACTAGTTGTCCTCCAGAAGCTCCCATGCAACCAACACAATGGAGAGTAGCAACCAAGCATAATGGAATGGCTTGGTCTCATCCTGGGCCTCGTGGCAATTCACAAGGAATTCCTGGCATAGAAACCTTGACCAAATTAACTGCACACCCTTCACACATTGTGTAGCTATAGAAACCACGAGTGCCTGAACTTCGTTCGTGCAACACTTCCTCATTACCTTCCTTTCTAAGATTTGTGTGGAAATTTACACTGCGGGGTCATTTATGGAGGTGATTGAGTAGCTGTGCGCCTTTTTCATAAGGGAAAATTCCGTCTTCATCCTTTCTGCCAAATCCTTTTCTCCTGTCTTTCGACCAAACTCCTTGGCCAAATACAAACCCTCGTATGGTAGGTGCATGATCCTATGGATGAGCATGTTAGTGATGGGTATAGACCTTCATAGTCATAAATACCCATCATGCACCAAAGTGAGTAGTTGGTGTAGACATGTTGTGTTCATAGTGGTGCGGTGGTATTGGGGCACCCACAACAAGTTCAACAACCTTGAATTCTCCACAACACAAATCCATTACACTATCTCTAGCATGGTGACACTTGAATCCGCGTAGTAGATGTGCTTCATATAATAAGTTGTCACTAAGTGAGGGAACCTATCATGGTATACAAGGTCCCAGTCTTCCATCTTTGCAGGGGGATCTGCGGAAGCCACAGAGCTTAGGGAGCCTACTTGGGCAGAATGGGCATAGAGATAGAGAATTTGTCTGAGTTTGGGTCCTTGGTGACCTTCGCCTTCCCCTTGCGTGGAGGGATATAGTCCGACAAATTTGTAATGGGATCCATTCCATCAACATTGATGTCCTTTATGCCCTATCCTTCCTCTGCCTCCAAATAAATGACCTTCTTGAGCTGCTTATCTTTCTTTTGTCTTTGAGTTGTAGAATTTTTTCTATGTGATTCGCATACTGGTACCGTCCTCTTCTATTTATCCTTCTTTGGTTTCAATGTTTCTTTAGCAGGGGTAGGCTTCGGCCTAGGCAACCTCGACGTCGTAGGCACAAGAGCCAGAGCTTCCATACTCACCACCTCTGATGCAGCTCCTTCAGAAGCAACATCACCTCTAGTACTGACACTTTGTATGGCCTAGTCCTAGCATCTTTTCAGGGATGAATTTTTTATTGAACTCCAATAACTTGACAAATGCAGGACTCATGACTAAATCCTCCCAATACAAGTGTTTGATAGGAAATATACAACACAACTCAAGAAAAACTCTAAGGGTGCAAAGTGTACTCTATTGGACTGGCACGCGTAATTTATAGGTGTTTTTTTAATTCAAATCGGACTATCCCCCCCAAATTTTGACCATTAATGTTGTTTTGGTGTTAGAGATTCAAATATTTTGGCCTTAAATGCCACCAACCCACTCCTCTTAACCGTCTTTTAGCTGTCAAATCATGAACAGTGAGTCCAACAGTCACTTTCCTGTTGTGCTATGCGACACCTCTCTCCATAGCACATCTTCCTATGCACAACTTCATAGATTGTATCTGTATCATCTTTCATAGAGCCCAACTGCTGCGTAGTCCCCTACCCTAGCAACTTATTTTATAGTCCCATGCTCCCCTGCAACTGCTTGGAGCACTAAGACTGTGTTGCCACCATATAGTCATTGGGTAGAATCCCTTGTGTACAACTTCAAGTAGCTTCCATTCACTCTTCCTGGAAAAGGCACTCCATTCAGCTTCATGAGCTGAACTACACCTCCATCTGTAATTTATTTGCTAATATATAGGCTCAACCAATGCATCTGAAATTTCCCTGGAAACTTAGTGAACTTACTATCATATAACAATACCAGATCATTTAACTTGAATGTGTGAAGCTTGATGTGTCGATCGTGCCATGCTTTTTCATGTTCCTTCTGTACTTGCTAATGGAGTCCAGCCAAGAATCAGTCCTCTTCAAGATCCATCAGCTCCATGAGCCATTCTTCCAAATCTTCATGATCCGCCATACCTTTGAGAGCTGCTATGCACAAACCAGGCACAATATACTCCATTGGCATCATAGCTTCTACACCATAGAACAATCTAAAATGTGTTTTCCCTGTCAAATTTTTACAAGTAATCCTGTAATCCCATAGCAGTGTAGGGACATGCACATCCAAGTCACTATGTTGCGCATTGCAAATCTTTGTCAGCATGTTTTCCAAAATATTATTAAAGGCCTCAATCATTCCATTATCCTGTGGATGATACAATTTTCACTTATGATGATAGACCTGGAACTCCTCAGTGAATGCATTGATTGTCTCGTTTAGGAATTGTGTGTTGGGCCAAGAAAAAGGTATGTTTTCTCCTCATAAATAGATTAATTAAGCATTTGTCATCTCATGTTTATCTTTGTTCTATGAATAAAAATAGAGGAAACAACAATAGAAGCTAGGTCAAATTGATTTGTAACAAATTGGATAAATATGAAGGGATGCGGATTGGATGGTTTCTATTCAATCGATAGAACATCAGTAGCCAATAAAGGAAAAAGGCAACGTCTTGAGCATGGAAGATAGAGGAAGACTAGGGGGACCCATGCTATTCTATGATGAAATCAAATTGAGTTTTGCGAAATCCTCAGGATCCCCTGATCCTGAGGATTCACTTCTATCCATTTACTTTTCCAAATGTCATATAAAGTCATAAAGCGAACTGAATAACTAGTTAGGAATTCACAGATTGTAACTATTCTTTTTGGAAATATAATACTTTCATCATGGTGATGTTGTAACTTTGTTATTGATTTTAATGAAGAAGATTGTGTTTAATTCATAATCATATTCCGAATATCTAATAGTGGGGACTTATAAAGACTTTGGGCCTAGTTAATAGGAGATCTTCTACTTTAATTGTGTTATAATTATTTCTATTTATTCCCATAACTGTTTATTATTGTTAGTTTGAAAAGTTAGCATCATTCTGATTACTATGAGGATTGATGATTCTAATTGCGTTTGTTGTTCAGTCAATATTCAAGATTTATGTGTTTGTTACATATGTGTGATGCTCTTTATTGATTTGGTTATGTTAATTCCAGCATTAGATTGTTGTTCATTCTTAGGTAATGCTATCATATATTTCAAAGCTAGAGTTGATTGTTTTCAAAGAGATGTTTATATGGTTATTTGTTGTTTAATTGTTATAGCTTTCCTTCATGTTAAATGAATTAGTTTTAATACCATTTATATTGCCAAGTGTGATCCTTTCTATTTTCATTCTGATTTAGTTTATTACAGAATAGATTAAGTGGATTTGAAAGTGTGTTATGAATTCCTTTCATAATTGTTTGGATTGAATTTAGAAAAATAGACATTAGCAGTTGCAATGATTCCAACTTCTTTCATTATAAGTTGACCTCTGAATTCATTGCATATACAATGTTGACACTCTTGAAATAAAAAGACTTGCCCTGGGTTGATGATTAATGTAGGTATTAAGATTTCTTGTAATAAGACATCTTAGTGCACCAACATTTTGGCATCGTTGCCCGGGAGTATGTTTCAAAGTGATTTATTTTAGCTTGATGAAAATGAAACGGGTTTTCAAAATCAGAGGTAAGAACCTGTGTAGCTGGCAAGTAAATTGCTTTCTCCTCAGCCTGCTTTTTAGCAATTACATAGAGGTTAAATAGGAATAGATTTTTTTATGAATGACTAGGAATAAAAAGATAGAAAAAGGTCAGAAACCCCCACCTAAATAGACAAAACCCAAGCGATCGGTGAGCCTTGGGGGAACAAATTTAATAGAAAAAATTGTAAGAAAAGTAGAGTCTCAAGCATCAGTAGGATTCTGAACTGTATCTAGGAAAAGCCCTACTATAATCCCTCAGGAAACAAGCTCACCATCTACAGCTTACGCTGAGATTCATAGCCAAATTGGATGATCTGAACAGATTTTATAGGTTACAACAAATTTACATTCTGATCCTCTACAAGAGGGAAAATCGTGCAACTTAAGAGAAGGATATGGAGAAACAAGTGGAACTACTAAGGCAAGACCACAGTTTTCTGAAAAAGGATCTCTTGCGATCGTAGATCTAGGAAATGTTGCAAAACTAACTTGGATTAGGAATCTTCCACTTACTCAAATAGCACCCGCTGAAAGCCCTGAAGGATATTGGCAGATTTTTGACCAAATGACGAATCTACCACCTCAAGTTTAGGCCTTGACATTGGAATACCTCATAGTCGACTAAGTGGCCAATGTCCCAATGAAATCTATTCCCTTGCAAAGCATCCCAACTTTTGATGGGATGATCACATAGGATCTGGATGCCTTCTTATTCGATTATGATGTCCTCTGCAAAGAGTATGACTATACCACCGACCCTCAAAAATTAAAATTGTTCCCTTCTACTCTAAAAGGAGAAACTTTGAGGTGGTTCATGGGTTTAGGTAGACGTACTATTAACTATTTAGATGACATGAAAAAGTCTTTCCTCACAAGGTGATAAGAATTTTGTAAGACTAGGGAATTAAAGGATGAAATCTTTAAGATGGTTGCAAAGGACAATGAAAATCTAGAAGAATATGTTGAATGGTTTCACTATAATTTGCAGAGACCCCCCCCACACCACTTTACCAAAAGAATTCCTAAGAGATTTCTTAATTAAGGGAATGAAAGAAGAATGGAAAGAAACTCTAAATTTGATGGGGAAAGGAGATATTTATAAAGAATATTATGATGAAATCATTTGCTTCTGTATTAGGTGTTCATGAGGTAGCACATGCACTAGGTCAGGAAGTTGAGATCCTATGACCAGAGGAAGAAAACCACACAGTGGAGGTGTAACAAGAATGGAAATCAGGAACCTCCTAGAAGAATTCAAGATGGACATCTTGTGTACCCTTACAACGCAATTGGATGTCCTATAGGCTAAACAGAAACAAGCCTTAACAGAACAGAACTTGGTCATTTTCTGCCCACACTATAGGAAGAAGCACAATCGATGGGAGTGTCCATTGGACATGGTCCAAACATGTGCCATCTGCACCAACGATCACATCATTGAATAATGTCCATCACTTCTAGGGCTAAAAGAAGTTTTCAAAGAAGTAGAAGAAGAGATAGAGCCAGTATAGTTAATGAACCAACATCGACAGTGGCAGGCCAAACCCACAAGTATATCACAAGACACATCCTAGTTCTTTTCTTCTTCATCATTTAATCAGTAACGGAACCCCAGGGCAGCATGGAAATTCCAATCACCTTACTCGAATTGGAAATCCTAGCCATTCCCTATGATAACTTGGCCAACTTAGTCCTTTCTGGGTAATGGTTGGCTACATTCTCCTTTTACTCCTGTTTGGCAAGGTAATCCATATCCATCCCAGTGGCCCGCCTCTACTTCTCAAAATTTGAACTGGTCTCCGAATTGGTAGCGACCTTTAGGGATATCCAATACACCTATGGGGATAGGTCCTTAGCCTCAACCTACATTATCAACCCCATATCCATTACAGCAAAATCCTTAGCCCCTTCTACATCCTCAATTGCTAGCTCAACCGAATTTGAATCCCAATAACAGACCGGTTCAGCTAGTGTAAAATGTCGAAAGCTCAGACTATGAGATTGAACAAAAAGAATGTAATGAACTTAGATTGAGGTCGGGATGCATCATCACCCCTAAGGAAAATAGAGTCCAATCATCAACTGAGTTAGAAACCCCACTTGTACATATACCATCAACTGTGATTGACACGAAAATAAAATGAGAAGATATAGATGAGCATAAAGACCCTGAAAAACTCATAGTTACTTCTCCCCTGTTCCCCAAAAGGTTAAAAATGCCTAAACAAATTGTTTATCTAGACTTTGATCTTGTTGGGGAACTGAAAAATCTTTGTATTAAAATTCCTCTCCTCTAGGCATCCAAGATATTCCCATTTATGATAAAACGATTAAAAAGGTATGTGTGAAGAAACCTATGAGGAAAACAAAAGCTTCACCCACTATTCACATCGTAGGGACCTTTTCTGATTTTCTCTTGGGAGGGAAAACTCTGGTAAAGTATGAATATCTAGGGAATCCCATAGTTATAGTTCAAGTATATGGCCACTCCTTTCCAAATACATTAGTTGACCTGGGTGCAACCATTAACATCTTAACATCAAAAACCTCTCAAACACTTGGAATTACATCTCTAGAACCAACCACCACCCTACTAGAACTTTTTGATCATTTAGTGGTAAGACTAGAGGGAACTTTACAAGATATTATGGTTTCTATTGATTCATGGGAGTATCCAGTATATTTTCTCATAAACCCATAGTTGATTGGATGGGAATCCTCTAATTTTGGGCCGACCTTCAATGGAAACAATTGATGCTTATATAGACTGTTGAGAGGGCAACATGACCATTCCTAAAGGGGATGCTGTAAAAAATCTTGTTTTATATCATCTTGACAAACCAATTATGCCCATTGTAAAAATACGTAAACAACCACCCACATACCTAGAAGAAAGAATTCGTTCACCACTTACAGTAGCAGAGGCACTTGAATTCAAGAATCAGACTGAAGATGATGTTATTAACAACATTATCAATCAGCCAGCTAATGTGAATAATGTAAAATGTTAAATTTTAAAAGAAATTATTTACAATGAAGCCTTGGAAGACCCTTTGAAAGATATTGATGATCAGCATATCCAGACAACTGTTTTTCATAAAAACATGCTTGTTGAAATTGAACCAGGCAAGGATTTAAACATTAATGATAGCCTGGATAGTAACCAACAACAAAAACTCATTCAGGTCCTGAAACAATATAAAGGGGCTTTTGCCTGGGACTATCTTGACATGAAGGGCATAGACCCACAGTTATGTATGCATCATATCTACACCGAAAAGGATGCTCATCCTATCTGGAAACCTCAACGGAGATTGAATTTGCATCTCAAGGACATTGTAAAAGAAGAATTACAGAAGTTGTTGGACATGAATTTCATTTATCATATTTCGGATAGCAAATGGGTCCCTCCATTGGTAGTTGTTCCAAAGAAAAATGGGAAGTGGCACATCTGTGTGGATTATTGGGAATTGAACAAGGTAACATAAGAAGATCACTTCCCTATTCCATTTATTGATCAAGTCCTTGATTCTCTAGCAGGGAAGCAATTCTTTTCCTTTTTAGATGGCTTCAATGGCTACAATCAGATTCAAATCGCCCCTGAAGACCAAGACAAGACAACCTTTACCTATCTATGGGGTACATTTTCTTACATAGTGTTACCATTTGGCTTATGCAATGCCCCAGTTACTTTTCAAAGAGCCATACTCAGCATTTTTGATGATCTGATAATTGAAGGACTTGAAGTTTACATGGATGACTTTACCTCGTATGGGGATGACTTTGATCAAGCACTGCAAACATTAGAAAATGTTTTGGAATGATGCATTGCTACCAGGCTCTGTTAAGCAATGTCAAGTGTCACATTATGATGACAGAAGGCGTAATCTTGGGACATTACATTTCTACAGTAGGGATATAGGTAGATCCAGCAAAGATATAGTTTATTCTCTTACTACCTACACCCTATACTCAAACAAAAGCATGTAGCTTCCTTGGATATGTAGGCTATTATCGCAGGTTTATCAAAAAACATTCACAAATTGCTGCGCCTTTATATGCTTTAACTGGAAATGTTGACTTTAAATGGCCTGACAAATGTGACACAAATTTTACAAATTTAAAGAAACTAGTTTCAATGGCACCAATATTATGTTGAACTAATTGGGAGCTGTCATTTTACATCTCCACGGAAATATCAAATGTAGCAATAGATGTTTTCCTTGGCCAAGAGGAGGACAAACATTCTTATGCTATATATTATATCAGCAAAAATCTTATTGCTACTGAACTTAATTATATAGTAACAAAAAAGGAATTATTAGCTATCATTTACGCCATAAAAATTTTTAGACATTATATAACTAGCTATCAAGTTTATCTGTATACTGATCATTCTGCCATTAGGTACATAGCTAACAAACCTATTACAAATGGTCGATTGACTTGTTGGTTGTTTCTTTGGCAGGAGTTTGATATCACCATCAAAGATTTCCGGGGAAGGAAAACCCAGTTGTTGATTTTTTGTCTCGAGTTCCAAAGATAAATGATCCATTGGCTATAGAAGACCAATTTCCAGATGAACGTTTGTTTGTTTTAGTAGTCAAAACGCCATGGTATGTAGATGTAGCAAACTATCTGGGAGTGGGAAAGCTGCCTAAGCACTTGAAAGCAAGGGAAAGGAAACAAATTTTCTAGCGCAACTCCCGATTTTCTTGGATTGGCAGATACCTTTTTCTTACATGGTCTGCTATGCGTATACGCAGATGCATTTTTGAGGAGGAAATTTATGATGTCGTGAAGGCTTTCCATGACAAGCCCCGTGGAGGACACTTCACAGATCGTAGAACAGGGAATAAGGTACTACAAATGGGCTATTATTGGCCCACTATTTTTAAATATGCTAAGAAATATGCCCAGGCCTGTGACAACTACCAAAGGATGGGTCGATCTGGTGTTGGGCAGCGGATCCCCCACATAATAGTTTTGGGGCTTAAATCCCACAGTTTTGGGTAAAAGTGTGGTAAAGGTTCCGCGAAGTGCGCGGAGCGCGAATTGTAATGAGTCAAGTCAAAGGGTTGTCCTCCCAAGAAAAATGTAAGATAATAGAAAGTGAGTCAGCTTGTCCATGGTTTGCGGACCATAAGAATGTATAAATAGAGTAGGGATTTAGGTTTAGTAGTCAGTCTTTTGGTAATGCTATATCAGATCTGAGGTGCAATGGGTTGTTTGCTCCGAGTCTGTAAGTCCATGTCATGGTTGGTAGTAGATAGTGTAGGCTCTACAACTATGTGTGTAGAGACCTGGTAGAGTCCATAGCTATGTGTGTGAACGCTTGCAGCTGAGTGTGTAGGGTGGAGCTGATTGTACTGGATAGTGGATTAATAAAGATAAGTGTTTCTAAATTATTGTGCATTTGGTCGCAGATCTATATGTTTATGCTTACATTCTGAGTTTATGAATATCTGTAAGATTTATGGTTGTGCGCGCTAGTTATAATTGTTGAAGGCTTGATTAAAGACCTTAAGAATTAGATTTGATCTATACTAAACACATTAATAACAAGAATCTAAGAAGTGCCTCGTCATCAAGCTACACAAAGGCCAGATAGCTATGCAGAATAGCGTGTGTTAGGCCCCTATACTACTAGAGTAACCCCTTATTGTTATTAGTACAACCCACTTATTATATTGATGTACCCATGTAGCGCCCATATTGTTACTATTGTGCCCCATAGAAGCCCACTATTGTTATTATTGTGCCCTTACATTATTATTGTTATGTAGGCTCTGATTATGTTATGACCCCTTAGACTCCTATATATAGAGAGGAGGTCTTTTCATTTGAATCATCCAAGAATTGTTCATTTATGTAATGTAAAGGAGGTTGCCCCCTCGAAGAGGCTGAATTATAAGTCGTTGATCTATCTTTTCTATCTTTTCTTGAGCTGGTTTCATAACAGCGTGAGTGCGCAGAACATTTTGTAACCCTTCTAGTCCTCATCAAGACATCCCTAGGGTGTGGAAACTTGGTTCTAGAACCCTCCCATACTACCTCAGGTGATACTTCAATCCATGCTCCATGAATTTCTTCCCAAAGGGCTGATAGTGTGGGATTTGTTTGGCTAAAACACTTCTGAACCTGGTTCAAGCCCCATCAAGCCAACAAATGGTTTTGTTGTCCAGACCAGGATCTTTTGAAGGGATGTATGATGTCAGAACACTAGAACCCTACGAAGAAAGAGATTGAAGATTGGTTGGATCAGAAGCTTCACGAGTTCATGGTACAAGAAAACAAAACTCTACAGATATCTTAGAAGAGGTGGCTGGATCGCTACCTATACATAGAAATCCACTAGATCTTCTTCACGTCCTTCTCGACAAAACTGTATGAGTGGATCGCGAGGCTAGCTAATAGTCAAGGAAGGTGTAGGCTTGAACAACCCATTGTGTGGACTCTAGAGTTGGTGTGAAGGCTAAAGGAATCTGAATATAAAATCACACGAGTAGTAAATCATTGGCTGGATTGGATAATAGGATGGTTTATCACTGAGTTCGTGATAGACACAACCATGAGCTACAACGAAGCTGAGCGGTGTTTTCTCAAGGAACTGCAAGGTAAGTACATCAAATCATTGAATACCTGGATTAAAATGTTGTTATGTGAAAAATGGGTTATGTGAATCCATTGATTCCTAGCATAACGCGGAGTAGAAGAGGCTACCAAGGGATCGAAGGATTAGAGAACAATCCCATGATTTCACTTCCACGAGAAAGTGAGGAGGAGCTTGTTGGGTTCTCTTCGAGAAGTGCGGTCTGGTTGATAAAGCAACGCATTACATAGTTACCACTGTTTAGTCAATTTAGTAAGTCCTAAATTTCTGCATTAATTATCAATTCGGGAGTCGTAAACTGATGAAGTGTGGCACACTACATGTGCAAGACAACCTCTTTCTTACTTTTTGTTGTTTTCGATTTTTATTTTGTTTTGGGGTTTTTTTTTATCTTCGTTTATCTCCTAATTTGAATGGAAATCCTATCCCTGAGTTTTAAGAATACTCTAGAAGGCAAGGATGGATATAGATTTTAAGGCAATTATGTCCTCTATAATGATTTCTAGAACTTAACACTTCAGAGGGTCTTAAAACATACTAGTGAAGAAATTAATACTTGAACAAGAATGAAACTGTACTGCTATTCAAATCAAACAAATAATGAACTACTGATCATGAAACCATTATCTCTGCTACTTATCTAAATACAGAAAGAAAAATGAGTTAAGCTACTGCACTCAACCAATCAAAAACTGCAAACTAATAAAAGTAAAATCAATTCACTTCATTCATAGTCCGATAGCTCACTAGGTAGTCTAAGTTATGGCTTTACGAGATAACATCAATGATATGAGCAAGTTGATATCTAACTAAATAAAAGTAAAACTAAGATCAAATCACATCATTCATAGTCTAATAGCTCGCCAAGTAGTCTAAGCTATGGCTTTAGGAGATAACGTCAATGATATGAGCAGTTTGATATCTAATTGCATAAAAGTAAAACTAAAATCAAATCACATCATTCATAGTCCGATAGCTCACCAAGTAGTCTAAGCTATGCCTTTAGGAGATAACGTCAATGATATGAGCATTTTGATATCTAATTGCAGAAAAGTAAAACTAAAATCAAATCACATCATTCATAGTTTGATAACTCACCAAGTAGTCTAAGCTATGGCTTTAGGAGATAGCATCAATGGTATGAGCAATTTGATATCTAAACTAACTGTCATGCGGAAAGAGTTATTTTTGTGGACAAACATAACCTCCCTAGGAGTCTAAGACTCTCTAGTGACAAACAAAACAAACAAGAGCAATCCTTCTCTAAATATACATTATTCTATGAGAAACCAAGTGTCGTTCGATCCTACC
>APFE030426233.1:242017-258213 GCA_000404065.3 Pinus taeda | reverse complement strand
AACTGCGTAATCCTCAAGGAACCTTACCTTGACTGCATGCATGAGTTTCCTTTATAGGAGAAAACATGAATCTGATAGTACATTGTCCTTGAAATTTAGTTCATCTAGGTCTTTCTCAGAATAGACATGCATGAGTTTATGATGAGAGAATATTCAGTTATCTAGAGTACACTAGTTAAGTGCATGCATGCATCAATTGACTGATAACTCACAATTAGTTCCTCAAATAGTTTGGAACTAATTTAACTGGACTTATCTTAGTAAACTGAGCCAACTAATTACAACTCAATTATAACTCAATCTTATCTCTGTAATTAAGGGATAATCTCCTTATTTTAATGGATAATTGTGCATGACTGCAGAAAGACTTGTAACTTGAATTTCTCCAACTAATTAATCCATAATGAGTTAATTAATTATTTCCAAGCAGCTGGTGAGACTAAATTCGATTTTAATTCACAATTTTAATTCAAGGACAAATTAAAATTGGAATTTCTGGATTCTATTTTTATCATTTCTTGTTGTTATTTTCAACAGAATGATTTCTTTTCAATTAATTAAACAACATTTTTGTGTGTTCTTTTTTCAATCGATTGAATGATTGTTGTTCAATCGATTGAACGATTGTTGTTCAATCAATTGAAAAGCACTGATTTCTTTTTGTGTGCTTGCTATTCAATTGATTGAACGATTGTTGTTCAATCAATTGAACACTAATTTATTTTTGTGTGTTTGTTGTTCAATCAATTGAACAACCTCGATTCTACTTTTGTGTGTTTGATGTTCAATCAATTGAATAACTATTGTTCAATTGATTGAACAATCACTGTTCGGTAGAATAAATAGCTGTGATTTATTTTTGTTGTTTCATCACCGATCATTTTTTCTGTCATTTTCTTTCTCTTCTATGTTTTGAATAAAAACCATCTAGTTGGATTTGTGCCTAAGATAAATAAAAAATGTTAATACCATTATGACCTATGAAACCTTTTGATGGTTATCTGTATTCAAAAGCTGACATGGTGCATCTCTATAATGACTAGCTCAATATCTTCCCTTTGGACACATCATAAAATGATTTATTATTTCAATACCATGTCGATTTATCTTTCACATTTTCAAATGGATAAATCCATTTGTATGATGATATGGGGGTAAAATATAACTTTCATAGGCATTATTTTTACTTCTTACACCATCCCTGACTCTTAAGAAGTAAATGAGCCTCCCTATCTTTACAATAAAAGCATCAAAATATGAAAATATGAAAATATAAAAATATGAAAATGCAACAAACATTGTCTTAAAGATGATAGGGGGTCTCAGTATGAGCCAACCTACCATGATCATAGGGATGTGACCGGTGACATTCCATTATGGCCACCACACCAGGGTAATGACCTTCTTGATAATTAAAATTGTCAAAAGGACAAGGGGTCTCATCATGAACCCGCCTGATCACTTTTTTATATCCTTGTGAATGGCACTATGATTATCTTGTTACCATGCCAGCATAGTGGTCTCTTTATAGCAAGAAAAGGAGAATCATCTAAATACTAAAATAAGGACTCTGACTCATTTGTGGGTTAAAAAGAAACCCTGTCGAGGTTATTAACACCTTCTCGAAGCAATGGCCCTGTTTGTGGTATTGAAGTAGTATGTTACACTACCAAATGCTATCTATCCTATTACCACCTATGGATTCGTTTCTAAAGGAAAATTTCCATTTCGAACAACATTTCTAATTTAATTAGCCAACACACATGGAAACCTATATCTTATATGCATTATATCATTATTGTCCAATCACTTTATTGACAGTCATTAATACTTATCGTCAGTCATGCGTTTGTCACTTCTCCACCTAAGGTAAATATCTATTGACATAATGATATAAATCTCTGTTTTATTGTACGGGCATTTCAAATCTTTTGACATGTACTACTTTGATTGTCGTTGTCATATATTATGCCGCTTTTATTGATTGGTTTCTTGAATTTATGATTTACCGATGCTCTCTCCATTTTTCCCATGTTTGGTGGGCATGGATTCCCTTTTCTGATTGGAGGGGGGATGGTCTGTGTATGAATATCATGTGTGACAATTTATGGATAGTTTGTGTCATGATTATTAAACTGATTTCTGGTTAAAAGACTGCACGATGATTGCACATGTGTAATAATTATCAAACCATCTCTGATTGGAGGGAAGAAGGCAACCATTATGGATAGCATGCGAATTGATTATGATCCTACACCAAATATTGTTGATGAGACAAATAACTTAATTGCCTGTGATATTAATTCTCAAAACAATGTCATTTTTCTGTCAATAGATTTAACGTTCTCTGGTGTTGTTCCAAACTGCGAAAGTGTGAGAGAAGTGCATGCAAGTGAACCAGCTACAAAAACACAACAGCGATGGGAGGAAAATACATTCGAAATGAACCCAAAGTGCTCAGGGTATCAGACCAATCTCATAAGATTCTTGAGCATGCCAGCTGGCTACAATACTTGACCAAGTTACAGGGATTTCATGAGGCAATGACACTTGAATTTCTACAGAATTTACAGAATGGCCACACCATAGTGAAAGGCGGGAACATAACAGTCTCTGAAGCAGTCATAGATCAAGTCACTGGACTTCTAGTAGAAGGAATGAGATGGACGAGCAAACATGTTCTTCTGCAGGATGCAATCATAGTATTTCAGGACCCAGATGAGCAATTGGTGCAAAAAGGAAAAGGGGTTCACCCTACAACTTTAAGACAACTATGGTAGGAATTGGCAGCCATTGTGTAGAGGTATATCACATGTGACAGATGACAGGATGTGGTAAAACCTCGCCAACTTAAACTGTTAGCTATTTTGAAATAGAAAATTACAGTTAACTTGCCATTTTATTTAAATTATGTATTGCATGGTGTTTCTCATTGGGTCATAAAGGCAAAGGACCCACATACAGTCATCAACCATCATGGGCTGATCAAATTAATCATCATTCATGGACTAGCCCAATAGCAGCTAACTTAGGATAACCTTGTAAATCCTACTTTGGCCCCACTTATAGAAAACCCAGCCACTGAAAAACAAGGGCCAAAAGTGACAGCTCCGAAAAGGACATAAAAAAGGAAGAATCCCTCTTTGGCCTAGGGCCCAAAAAATCGAAGACACTCTATGAGGATAAAGTCACAGCGACACACCCCAAATCAAATAGACGAGGTAGGGTCATCTCACATACCCCCTCCAAGTCCACAAGATGACTCTCTGCAAGCCTACGAGGAAGAGTTTTACCAAGTATTAGAGAATATGGGGATATTCGGTGAAGGAAGGGAGAAATCTAGGAATTCTAAAGGGAAAAATTATTCCCCCAACCATTCTGCCCCTACTGGCAGTCCTAGTCATGATGAAACCCTGCCATTTACTGATAATTTTGGAGAATAGAGGGAATCCAATCCTTATATGGAAAATCCCCTTAAATTAGAAGTGCATGTAGAGGAAACCATTAAGGAAGGAAATCAAGCAGAAGATACTGGTCCATTGGAACCCCCAACTAAGGAAAACCCTACAGAAGAAACCCTAGAAGGTGAAAATCAACCAGGGGGCACCATTTTTATGAAGTCCCCAGAGGATGAGGCCCATCTGGAAGAAGACCTTGAAAATGATAACTGCTCAGGAGACGCCATTCCATTGGGGTCTCCTGAGAGGGAATCATGAAGATAGAGACCTGGAAGGTGAAAATCCATCGAGAGACACAGTTCCATTAGAGCCCCATCCTGATGTTGACACAATTCCACCTGAACATGAACCTGAAGTAAATACAATTTTACCACCATCGGTCAAAGACCTCACAAAAAATAAAACATACAAGGACAGAATTAGGAGGCTGCTTAAAAAGTATAGAAAGCAAAAGAAAATAGTTAAGAATATGAGAGAGTGGTTGAAGGAAGCAGTCAGGGTCAGGAAATTGTAAGCAGAATTGGTGACCATAGGGACCCAAACAAAACACTGCTCTGGGGAACATGTTGAAACTGAGACTGAGACCCTTTTGGTTTATTCAAAAGAAACCCAAATAGAACCATGCCTTTTAGAAGACAATGAAATGTAGATAGAAGATCCTTGTGCTTGCTTATGGTAAACCCAAACAGACTTCCTCACTACTAATGTTGATGTCCAAATAAATTTTGCAGAGAATATTCATGAAGACTGCCATATGACCTAAGGAACAGTTGAAGTTGTTGTTCAAGCTAATACTAAAGAAAGCACCCAAGCTGATTGTTATATGACCCAAGGAATGACCAAGGTTGCTATTTAGACTAACCCAATGGAAACTCAAGATGATGAGGTCTAGACAGAAGAGACGCCTAGCTACATTCCCCTAGTAATGGAAGCAATCATTAGGAAATTGTAGAGTGAACTAGCCAAGACTCAGCAGGAATTGATTTGGCATAAAGAGGAAGGTGTGCCCCTACGAGTACACCAAGAATTACGAAAGAAATTTGAGGCACTCACAGTCATAAAGGATGAGAATTTTTCTAATTACAAGGATGAATAGAAGAAAATAAAAAAACATAGGTCAAGTTGCAGAAGGTTAAAGAGAAAATGGAGATTGTTTTCTCTCTATACTAATATTCCTTGTCATGGTGAGCTCCTACCACCAACTATGCATTGTTCCTGATAGAAATATACCTCCTACTGAAGGTCAAAGCCATTAAGGCTGACAAGTGAGTAGAAATTAAAACCACTACAGACTTTGTCAAGTGTTTCAAAGAACATAATGAACAGGTACAACCCCTCTTGTGTGAATTGTACATGCACAATTTTTTCTTAGAGGATGACTTAGACAGTAATCTTGGCCCCTTCATAGGGGATATCTAGTTCCAAGCCTTTCTTTCATTTTCCACTAATCAGGTCAAATGGGCTAAAGCCCTTAATATTTTTCGAAAGAAAGAATATGGCATAGACTTATGGGTTAGGGGAGAACCTACAAAACCTGTGCACCTCTCTATCCATCACAGATAGTTCATGAAATGAACGAGTGTTGTGGGCCAATTAAGATCACTACACACAGAAATCATACAGGTAGGGAATGTTGGGTAGCAGAAGCCCTACGCAATGGTCATGGGGCACAGAGCCCAAAGTTTTGAGTAAAGATAGGATAAAGACTCTGCGGGATGCACAGAGCATGATTTGTAATAAGGGTAGTCCGCCCAAAAATAATGTAAAGAAATGTATATTGAGTCAGCCTACCCGTGGATCACAATCCATGGAAAGGTATAAATAGAGCAAGGCTCTATGGGTAGAGGGAGCTAAGTTTATGCATGATCATGGATCTGTAATGTAATGGGTTTTTGAGGAGAACAATCTGTAAGCGTCTGTAAGTTCGATTCAAGGGTTTGGGTAGTGGATAGAGGCTCTACAACTGTGTGCACAAAGGCCTGGAAGAGTCTGTAGCTGTGTGCGCGGACCCTTGCAGCTGAGTGCACATGGCAGATCTGGATGTATTGGTGAAGAAAATAAATAAAGATAAGTTGCTTCGGTAATTCTGTGTTAAATCTGAAGTATCACGGATCTAGCTTTTTGTATGGTTAATATCACTATTTGATCTATGCACATATGCTTACATCTTGAATACATGTGAATTTGCATTTAATCTAACTAGATAAATCTGATAAATGTTAGCTTAAAGACCCTTCTAAGTAGATCTGATTTACAATACTTCATCAAATATATTAGATCTATAAACAACACACTAATAACTACTAAAGATTATTCTGGGTTTGGTTCTACGCGAAACAGAGCAGCGCGACACTGCGGAATGGTGCGCGAAACCTCCAGACCACACTAGACATCCCAAGGGTACGGAAACCTGGTTCTAGCACCCTCCCCTACTACCTTGGGTGAGACCTTAGTTAGCGCTCCACGGACTATTGCCAAAAGGGCCAGTAGCTAGGGGATTTGTTTGGCTACATAATTCTTTCGAACCTGGGTCAATCCCATATAAGCCAATAGGGAACGAGTACTTCCAGGAAATCAAAGAATAAGCTTTGTCTGTATCCAAACAGAGATGGGAAGCCTCCAACAATAATGTCAGGAATGGAGAGCCATTTGGATTCAATAATTTCAAAGTTGACTCCACTCGCTTACACAAATACAACAACATGGTCTTGAGTATGGGCCCTAATTAGATAAGGTGCCAATATAGAAGTCCAATTATCTGGTATCCTCCAGATGGGTACCACAATGATTATAACTTGCCATACCATCAAGTGAAATAGGATTTTGCAGTGATAAAAAAGAAAAATGGTTTCATGTTGTATAAGGAGGAAGTATACCCTGCTTAAATCAACTACCCCTTAATCATCTGATTGCATGAGGACATGCAAAAAGCTAAGTAGGGGAGTGTGTTGGGCCAAGAAAAAGGTATGTTTTCTCCTCATAAATAGCTTAATTAAGCATTTTTCATCAAAATAGAGGAAACAACAACAAAAGATGGGTAAAAGTGATTAGTAACAAATTAGATAAATATGGGCATGGAAAACTAACTTTCACTATATTTATATGCAGGGACGTGGATTGGATGATTGTTGTTCAATCGATAGAACAGTAGCAGCCAGTAAAGGAAAAAGACAACACCTTGAGCATGGAAGACAACAGAATACCAAGAGGACCCATGCTATTCTATGATGAAACCAAACCGAGTGTTGCGAAATCCTTAGGATCCACGGATCCTGAGTATTCACTTCTATCCATTTACTTTTCCAAATGTTATATAAAGCCATAAGGCAAACTGAAAAACTAGTTAGGAATTCACAGATTATAACTATTCTTTTTGGACATATAATACTTTCATCACGGTGATGTTGTAACTCTGTTATTGATTTTAATGAAGAGGACTGCATTTAATTCATAATCATATTCTGAATATCTAACAGTGGCGACTTATGGAGACTTTCGGCCCAATCAATAGGAGATCTTCTGCTTCAATTGTGTTATAATTATTTCCGTTTATTCCCATAACTTTTTATTATTGTTAGTTTGTAAAGTTAGCATCATTCTGATTACTGTGAGGATTGATGATTTTGATTGTGTTTGTTGTTCAGTCAAGATTCTAGATTTAGTTGTGTGTTACATATGTGTGATGCTCTTTATTGAATTGGTTATGTTAATTCAATCATTATATTTTTGTTCATTATAAGGTAAAGCTATCATAGATTTCAAAGATAGAGTTGATTTCTTTCCATGAGATGTTTATATGGTTATTTGTTGTTCAATTGTTATAGCTTTCCTTCATGTTAAATGAATTAGTTTTAATACCAGATAGATTTCCAAGTGTGATCCTTTCTATTTGCATTCTGATTCAGTTTCTTACAGAATAGATTAAATAGATTTGAAAGTGTGTTATGAATTCCTTTCAGAAGTGTTTGGATTGAATTTAGAAAAATAGACACTAGAAATTGCAATGATTCCAAATTCTTTCATTATAAGTTGACCTTTGAATTCACTGCATAGACAGTGTTGACATTCTTGAAATAAAAAGACTTGCCATGGGTTGATGATTAATGTAGGTATTAAGATTGCTTGTAATAAGACATCTTAGTGCACCAACAATGTGTACCCCAATCACTCATCAACACTTTTAGGTAGCCAAACCTAGTTAAGACATATTCAAAAAACAAATTCGTTGTTGTAGCTCCTGTACAATCCTTAACTCGTTGCACCTCTGCCCATCTAGTAAAATACTATGTCGCTGTAATGATGCAGCGCACACCTGTCTTCTTCCCTAGGGGATGAATTGGCCCAACAAAATCAATTGCCCATTTTTCAGATGGTTGTAATGATATTTGAGGATTCAGTGGCAACTCGTCCCTCCGTGATGGTTTACCCATTCTTTTACATGCATCGCATTCCCTACAATATACACTTTGGAATCTTTATGCAAAATATGCCACAATAACCCTGTGCACAAAATATTCTACACCATCACTTTTCCTTCATAATTTCCTCCCTCAACCCCTCCATGAGCTTCAGTGAGAATTCTATTTCTCTTAAAATCTGGCACATATCTTCACAATATCTCATCTACACCCATCTTATACAGATGTCCCACAATTACTGAAACTTCTACCACGCACACTACTAATTCCTTCTTTTGTTGACTTGTATACCCTTGTGGTGCCATCCCCATATTCAAAAAATGGATGATATCTGTTAGCGCCTAAATCTACCTCAGGCTGAAGGAAGGCAGGTCTAGGGTAACATCAAACCACGCTTAACCTAGTAGCTATCCCTACCAGGTCAGGAGAGGGTTCTCTCCTTGTCAATCTCAATTATAATATGTCAACTAGGACTTGAGATGACTAAAATGAAATGATGATTTTAGTCTAGGTATATTAGGTCAGAGGATTTTGTTTGATTTTGATGGTTGGTTGCTGGATCAAATGAAGAAGGCAGCGTTGGGTTCGGGAAATCAACTCAAATTTACAAGATGTTCTGTGGGGTGAGGTAGGTAGGTGTTTTGGCACTTTGAATAGAGTGTGATGGTAAGTCTAAGACTAGTGAGAAGTTGGAGAGGGCATGCAAAGTTCATGAGTCCTCTTCAAACAGCAGAAAACATTAAAAACTAAATGTATTATCAAGGCAGAGCACTGAATATCAATGGGTTCCACCTATCTATCTGGATTCATTTAGTTATGAAAAAAGAAATAGATTTTGGCACATATAACACATGAGAGAAACTAAATAACAAAGGAAGAAACAATACCAAGAATCATTACCACAAGAATCCCACAAAATGCTGCAAAACTTTGGTTCATTTCCTTGCCAAACTACAAAAGTGATTTACAATGAAACTCAAAGCATCCACAAGAGTCCAACCTTGAAAAATGACTAATAAAGTACATGATATAGGCATCAAACCACCTATGCTAGACATCAGGGGTCGAATCCATGAGTCAAGGAGTTGTTTCAACAACATCTAAACTAGGAACTAGAAAATAGGCAGTGGAACAACTTGCCTCTAAAACTATGGAAACTGATTCATTCAACCTCAAACCACCTCTAACTGATGTATCTACCTCCTCATGTCCTTTTTCATCATATTTACATAATATTACATCATTAAATAACCAAGGAGAAAATAAAAACTAAAATAATAGTCAAACTAAGCGAAATTATGAGTTTTTAGGCAAAATTGGCAAAAATTTGCCTGATGCGCAGCGCCCTGAGCCTGATGCATAGTGCCACTTCAAGGCTAATTTTAGAGGCCTGCCACTTCACCAAATTAGGCCACAGATATCTTGTTGGAAAGCTCTGCCTGTCTAGTTTCTAGAACACTTTTAATTTTATGATTTGGAGTTGATTTGCCCCTCCAAAAAGCATTTCTCCCAAGACTAGTTCTTGTGGGTCCAAAACGTGGCAGAGAGGGCAACTTTTAGGTGTTTTTTGCCCTTTAGGTGACCCAGATATCCTCCAAATTTTCTGAAACTTTCTGGGTTTCATTTTTTTCCATGAGGAATCCAAAAATTCAAGCCATTTTGTAAAACACTGAGCCAACTCAATGCACAACGCCACTCAGCTGAAAATTCCTGTGTTTTTAATTACAAAATTGTGAAATGACAAAAATTTCCCAAAATTTCTCCAAATTTGGAAAGAGGCAAGCTTACTAACTGCTTTGCTGAGCTAATGAAGCTTAAGCCAAAATTCTAAGTTTATCTTGTTCCTTCTTGGCCCTCAAGGTTCTCTTTAACTTAGCTTTTAGCCTGTTTATCCTTGTCTTGCAAATTTTATTCTAAGCTAAGTAATGATAAGCCATATGGCACAACATTTTCTTTTCCTTGTTAGCTTTCTCAAGCATCTTCTCAAGGTGAATGTTCACCCTTTCCAACCATGACTCTCAGTCAACTTCAATTTCCTGCTCAAGGGATGTCATTTTGATTTTTCTTCTTTTTTCCTCTTGCCTATTTTCTCTAATAGTTTTCAGCTCCATAATAGCTTGTTTATCTTCCAGTTGCTTGTTTTCTTGCTCAAGATAGTTGATGATCCATTTGGCCCTCTCAAGGTTAAGTGATAAGGCTTGGATTTCAGCGTCCTTCTCTTTGATAATCATATCCTTGAGGCTTGAAATTTGAGAGCCCAAATCAGTGTCATCCTCCTCAATCAACACAAAATCCATATCTTGCCCTTTAGCAAGTTCGTCTTCATGCATCTGTTGCATTCCTTTGTCTTTGACCTGTACCTATTTAGCTGGAGAAGGAAAATCCCCTTTCACCCCCGGTGAAGATAGCATTTTCCTATGGTTCGGCAAAGAAAACGAGACGCCTTCCACCCCTAGTGGAGATAGTACTCATTTGGCAGCTGCAAAAAGCATCCTAGTGCCTCTTTCATAAGTAAAACACACAGGAACATGAGCCTCTTCTATTTTAGTTTCAGGCTTTTTTTGTTGCCTAGAAGGTTCACCTTCCTCTTGAGGATTTGCAAATATTTGAGGCCCCTTGAAGCATTCATGGGCAATGAAAATTTCCCATGACACTCCCAACTGAGTGAGCTGATGCAAAACAACAATTTTGACAATAGAAAAATAATAAATACTATTGAGATGCCGTGGATATGGTTTTCTTTTTTACAATCACAGTCATCCTCTCTATGTTTTTACATATGAAATAAGGAATACTCATCATTCTGACCTTGGTGAAGTGCATAAGTAATCTGATATGATAAGCATAAAGTCTAGAGAACCTACCCTCACATGTGAAGTATTTGATGATAAGCTTCATGAGTGGAACATACCGGTCTGCCAAGAATTTGAAAGGAAACACCTTGCTAAGTTTACCATGATATTTGCCCTTGATATAAGGTTCATAATGCTATTTACTAATATTCTGCCTTTTGTTCCACTTTTCCCCTACATCTGGCATTCTTGTAGCTTCTGCAATGATAGCTGGATAAAGAATGAAATTGACCCCAACGAGATGCACCACATTATTTTCGATGTTTATGACAAACTGCCTTGCCAACTCATGATGATATTTGACCCTGTCAACCATTTCACAAAACTAAAAATAGGATTGATATCTAAAACATGTGGTGACAAGAGGACAAGCAAGGAGTTCAGTCATGCTAATAGGTTCCTCCCTAATAATTTTTCCACCCTTGTGAGGTTTCCTGGGCTGCACATTTCTTTCCCTTGAGCTATCACTAAGTGTTTCTTCTTCATAACTTGATTCACTGCTTCTTTTCATGATGCTTATCTTAGGGATGTGATGTAATGATGTTATGGTGCACAATGACAATGGGTGAGAACAAAGAAGATGAGTATGAAGAGATTTTACAAATGTGAAATGAAGTAGGGGAATAAAGGGACAGGTTTAGGAAATTAGAGTTTTGACTTATGATGGACTTAGGTTTTGATGAAAGGAATTAGTTTCTTAGGGGAATAGGGAAAGGGAGAATGGAATTAATGGGTAGATTTAGGGCAATGATGTGTTGAAAAGGGGAAAAAATGTTGGTTTTGTTATGGAGTGAAAAATTTACAATGAGATGGAAATGTATGAAGGCAAGCTATGGTTTTGATTTTAAGAAGCAAAACTCATGAAAAAAACATGAAGAAGACTAAATTTAGCTCAAGATCAATGAAAAATTACTTGAATGAGTGAAATGCAGCATTTGGGAGAGTTTAGGATGAAGTTGAGTGATTTTGGAACCACCCTGGCCAATGCACAGCGCATTGGGCCCAATGCGCAGTGCCTGCCTGATGTGCAACACCTTTGTATTTTTACACTGGCAAAAACTAGCTAATGCGCAGCACTGGTCTGATGTGCAGTGCCAATCCTCTGATGCGCAGCACCAGACAAATTTGCTACAGAAATAGGGTTTTCTCCTTCCTTTGCTCGATTTTCCTCCAAATCACGATTTTGGCTCTTCAAAGATGTATTGCACAATGAAATGGATGGCTAACATGAATTCACTTTATAAATGGATGCACTTTAATTTTTCCTCATTACAAACCCACTTTTATAAATTCTTAGTCACTTTTCTTCAAAAACTCTATTTTTCATTTGAAATTTAACTTTTTCTTGACCATTTGATGGACTAATGCATTTGGTGCTTGTGTTTTTACAGTGGCTAGAGTTGGCAAAGTGACTAAGAGTAGCTACTGAACTTATTACATATAGAAACACTTAAATTACATGAAATTTGTACATAAAAATGGAAAAACTCTATTTTCACCTCAAAACGGAATTTTGAGATAAAAAGGATTTATTGGGCATATTAAAAGAAAATTTATGATTCTATGAACTTATTAATCCTCCTCATGTGCTTGCTAACCTTTTATTCAAACCCTAGACCTAGTGAGACTAAAACCCTAAAATTAATTTTTGTAAATAAAATGAAATAGGATGACAGTAAATGACCTGAAAAATATGAACAGAGGTCAGCAAGATATATGTCATGAGGAAAAAAAATCTGAATTGAACCCTACCATTAGTTGATCCATGACCTAATGGAATGCAGCTGATCGGATGAGACACCTAATATGCATGCAAAAGAGCAATTTAATCACTGATGGAGATATGAAGATACCAACACTAACATTGGATCCAATGGGGATGGTAGCTCCTAGGAGGTGCCAAGAACCATAGATCTCTAGAAACAGATAAGTGCCTTCATCCATTGGGCAATATTGAATGAATATCTTGGCAACAAAAACATCAAAACTCAAGACTCAAGACTCAAGACTCATAACTGAAATGAAACTGATGCAATACTAAAACACAACTAACAAACTGGAAAATATGCTCAAAATGGAGCTTATTCAATAAAACCTTCTCTAGTTGTTCCATTCATCATCTGATCAAGTGAAGTGAAATAACAAATGTAACCAAGTAAGAATTCTGGCTACTGTTTGCATTCTCCACAAGTGCTTGCTTAGGAATAACAAGAGAGAACTACTAAAAGGAAACTTCCATGAAAACTTGTAAACAGATCCGTTGAATGATATGAATTCTCTATCTGACTCCAAAAACACTGCATAAGGATCTTGAAATTCATGTGCATTGGGACTTAGCTCATCCGATGGATTACTTTTCTCCTCCTCATACCATGAATGCAAACTTTCGTCTAAGCTTTGTGATGAGACTCCTACTGAAAATTACAAAGAAACCGACTGTCGGATCAAGTTTGTATCGATACATGTTTCAATCTCATAGTTAGCTAGTGGAGAAGGACTTTGACTGCAGACATCATCCAACACATCAGCTATTGGAACATGAAAAACTTGAAAAGGCTAATGCAACCCATTTTCTATTGGTTCTGATGAGATTACATGATTTCCTACAGGCTACTTATTTGAAGATATAGTATGCGATTTTCCCTAATGATTCAAAACAAAATGGTATGGAATCATCTTGCATCATTTGATCATATGTGCCATCTTCCAAGTCTTCATCTGCAACCTGACACTTAATGGCATTCAAGGACTACAAATCTGGATATGACAAGTCTTGAACAAGGATTTCATTTCCCTCTAGATGGTCAAGATCAAAAATTATCGATGATTGATTTTTGATAGCATGAAAGTTGTCTCTGATGATCTGAAACTAAGTAAAACAAAAAGGCAAAGATCCTTCACTTACTCCAAAATTTTCTGCACTTTCCTCCTCACTTCCATAGCTAATATGCAACGGTTGATCACTGTATTCAGACTGCTGAAAGTGAACTTCCTCCTCCTACAAACTATTTGTTGATTTGTTTGCAAGATTAGCTTCTGTTTGGAGAACATAATCATCATCGTACTAATCAAACTGAGGAAAATCATTGGTATAAAACACATCATCAAGTATACATGTCATATTAACAAATTTGTCTTCTCCAAGATGATATATAAAACAATCATTATCAAGTCTATGAAATGTTGGAAATAATACTGAGAGGGGGGGGGGGGTGAATCAGTATTATCTGGTCAATTATTTTTTTTTTCAAACCCAGAACATATACGCTACTTCGGTTAGAGAAAACTGTGTATATATGCAACTACAGATAAGGAAACCCGCGTATACTATACAGACTTATAATTTAAAATATTCTACAGATGTTGAACATTAATCCATGCATCAGGATCATATAAACAGTAACTAAGAACAGAAAAATAGAGCAGAAGACAATCACACACAAGAACACAAGATATAAGGTGGAAACCCAATATGGGTGAAAACCACCTGCTACAATATGTCTCTATCTTTTCAATTAGAAACTTATTTTTACAATGATTCTATACTGGTGTAGTCCTTTACCAGTACGCAGGCTGCAACCTGCAGAAGAATACAACCTTCTCTTCCTTCCAGGGACCACGTTTCATAAATTTTCAGAATGGATCCACAAATAACATCAATCAAACATCAAGAATTTCTGCATCAACCAATCACCTTTTCACCAATCAAAACTGAATCAGAATAAACACTTCTCTGATGACTATACCCAAATCATAATAACAGTAATCACACCCCACTTCTGAACCTAGAACTATGTAGCAATAAACAGAAGCAGCTAGAACATAAATCAAGAGATGTACGCTACTTCGCTATTCAGAAACCTGCGTACAGATCTATAAATTCATTCTTTCAAATATTCAGATATTAGTTAACCTAGATTATCACATTTATAGATCAAGCGTGCACCACATATCACAGATCAAAATCATATAATTCCAGCCTTAAGATTTTGACCCATCAATAGAACTTATCCTTCTCCTTGCGCTCAGCTTCCTTCTTCATTCAGATCCAGATTTGCACCATAACCCAATCACAGTATTCCAGATCTAGCACTTTATCAGATATTCAATAATTTAGAAGATGCCTTGCCAAATTATCTCCTTCCTCTTTTATAGCCTTAGGCCTTTCACAATACCACGGACCAAAAACCATAACAATTCAATACCATGGACCCAATACTTGGGATCAACACTTATGACGAGATACCATGGCCCAAAACCATAGGTTCAAATACCAAGTACTAAATACCACGGACCAAAACCATAGGATCAAAAATTGTCGGACTAATACCATGAACCAACCATAATATTTCCCATGTGCATGCACTTTTCTCTGCATGAAAGTGCGTGAACTTTTCTCTGCATGAAAGTGCGTGAACTTTTCTCTGCATGAAAGGAACTTTTCTCTTCATGAAAGTGCGTGAAATTTTCTCTGCACTATAATTTATCATCTGAGATGAGTGAGTTGCCATCAAGTACAACATCTGTATCATAATTCCAACAATCTCCCCCTTTGGACTTGATGGTAAAGCTAACTTGTCATACTGAGAACTGTCATCTGATTCTTTTTGAGTTGTCCGGCATCCCATGCATTCTGTCACATCTAATATCTCTTCTGTAGATTCATCTAGATATATATAAGTGAGTTGATCTTCTACGAGTTGGTTTCCATCAAGTACAACACATGCATCATAATTCCAACAATCTCCCCCTTTGGACTTGATGGCAACAATACCAAATCACTCTCCCCCTTTGACATTAAGGTCAAAAGGCAGACCAAGATATTCTCTTCCTTTATTGTCCATACTCCCCCTAAGTGCCTGCGAAAATTTCTGAATGAGCTCCCCCTTTGTATATGCCAAGGTGTACCAATTTGTCCATGCTCCCCCTGAGTACATGCTGAAGTGTGCTGTTCATGCTCCCCCTGACTATAGGCAAGATCTGCAAAAAGATGTTCTACAAGAAGAACATGACTCTATCTTAAATGACCTTCCTATCACCAAAGACTCATACATACATCCATCTCTCAACCAAGTGAGGATATACAACTATTGACTCATCCACCCATCCAAGTGGGCTTACGCCAAAAGTTTACTCATGATAAACAAGTACATGGCATCATTCATCCCAGGCATAGTGGGGAACCCAAAATAGGCCATTACATGACCTTGATAACAAAAGACATATATGACATAGAGACGAAATATCTAGAGCAAGACTATGAAATTTATCAATAACTAATATCAATAGCATCTGTCAATCACTATTTAGATCAACAACCATGTTCTCCTTCTGTCATGCAGAAAGAGTTAATCTTGCGGACAAAACCAACCTCCCTAGAAGCCTAAGACTTTCTAGTGACAAACAAGACAATTAAGAGCAATCCTTCTCTAAACATGCATTTATCATACGAGAAATCAAGTGTTTTA
>APFE030426233.1:228671-242007 GCA_000404065.3 Pinus taeda | reverse complement strand
GCACTGTGTCTAACTCAGAGGGTGCGTACTACTGCAAAATGAAGAAAAACTAAATTCTAACTCGACTCTAAGCTAACCCACCCAAAAACATAGTCAAGCAATCAAAAAACAAAAGGACAAAGACTCTTTTCAGATCAAAGTAATACTCAAAGGAAAAATCAATCACATCAATGGATTCCCCAGTGGAGTCGCCCATTTGTCATGCGGAAAGAGTTATTTTTGCGGACAAACCTAACCTCCCTAGGAGTCTAAGACTCTCTAGTGACAAACAAACCAAACAAGAGCAATCCTTCTCTAAACATACATTATTCTATGAGAAACCAATTGTTTTCCGATCTTACCTTAGGTCCAACGCTTGTTGTAGCAGTCCAGCCTTGCTGATCTAGATGAGCTCCTCCTTCACTTTAAGACCTGCATACACTAACAAAGCAAACGATTACATAACACCTGAATAGTTCATAAAACAAAGCATATTCATCACATAGACCAAGGAGTACATGAAATAATTCATTAACAACAAATCATTGAGAAGAATGGACTTATTTGTATTAAGGAAACAAAAAAGAACCATTACAACCTGAGCCTTGGTGTTGTGCCAGCTCCTCCCAGGGTCCAGCAAGAGATTTCCTCTACTTTGACAAGCTCACCCACTCCCACTATGGCAACAAGGAAGGATAGTGATCTCTCCTCACAAGTCAACAAATGGAAGTCCTAATTCCAGCAGCATTTACCCTATAGAAAATGTTCAGCTTTCAACCTCCCCTCCTCTGGCCCAAATCCTGTATTTATAGTGTTCTAGAGGAAGTTATTCAGTTCCAACATCAATGGGATACTCCCTCTTTTGGATGGGGTAGCTCCTCTCTTGATGGGATAAGTTCCTCTATCATAGGGATGCATGAACCATCTAGAGGCGCTCAATACACGTCAAACACTCTTCTAGAAAGCTCTAGAAGTGACCACAAGTAAATTTTCTAAGATGAAACTCGCGCCTTTTGACCTTTACAGGAGTACGCACCCATCCCTTGACTTACAGAGCGTACAAGTATGCAGGTACAATGAGCTTGGATGCGTACACGCAGGCAAGGTAGAGAGAACCTGCGTACCCAGAGATAAACATGATTTTTAATGACTTTCTCTCTTCTTTGAAGTTTGACATGGAGAGCAGAGGTATAAGGCTTGACAAGGAGGATAATATGACTATTGATGGAGCCATATTAACTGCAGATAGTCATGGTGACAAATTTCAGTGTAACAGATTGCCCCCTAAAGTGCGAAAGCCTGTAATAGATTATGGTTTTATATCATCTAGGAAGGGTGAAGTACTTTATCATTTCAAGGATTATCTTGTGGAGAACCCAGTCAGAACCTGCAATTTTCAACACAAAATACATGTATAAGATTATATCATCGCTGAGGTAGGCATTCCCATACTCAGATCAAAAACTTTAACTAACAGACTAACTACTATTCTGATACAGGAATGATTTCATAATACATCATAATCATAGACTCGTGTAGACACAGTATGGACGCAGCCATCTGTTTATAATTGGTCTACAATATAATGAATACAAAACTCCGTGCATCCTGGATGGTGGAAACTAGATCTAGGGTCTTCATCTCTGCTTTCCGAATTGGTACGATTCTAGCGATGCGAATAAATGAGTCGATGTCGAACATGGTAGAAACCACTTGATTACCAGTCAATGACGTAAACTGTTTAACAAGCATGAGAGAGACCACCAATGATGTCAATGGTTCTCAAAGTACCCAGCACAATCCATGAGATGTGAATGAATGAGTCGATGTCAAACATTTCATGGAATCCTTCGATCGCAAGTCAATGATGAAAATTGACATCGAAGGCGAGAAACTTGCCATTGATGCATGCAGACTTCAAGGTACTGACGATTTCTAAGTCAACTTTATAGATAATGTGCTGATGTCGATAGAAAGCAACCTGTCGCAGGCAAGCCCACAACATGAAATCATAGTTCAAGTTGAAGAAATGTTGCTGTAAGGACTGACTCAAGGATGATAAAATGGATGATAGGTATTTTGCAGTTGAATGGTTTGTTTACAGACCTCTTGAACACATAACGACACAACAGATGGCTTGGTGACAAATGACTCAAAGTTAATTCCCGGAATCTGGCTGAAGAATGTCAATGAGGTTTGATCAACTGTGAGACAAAGGATTTCCCAACCCAGGTGAATGAAAAGTGTCGTGTTCAAGAGTGGTAGTAAGGTTTTTCTGAGACAAAGGATATCAAATAGGCTCATTCTTCTCATTTTTCCCCCACCATTTCTGGCAAGTACCTCTTTATTTTTTACAAGCTTGAGGAGGATAACATATGCTTGATTATAAGCTCATCCTTCGGATGAGTCCAACATAGTTTTTGATTCGAACCCTAAGAAGGAGTGGTCCGTTCTTGTTTGTAATAGAACAGGTCCTTTACTGTGAAGTTTTAACGAGTCCAGTATAGGAGAAACTCAGCGTTTTTCATTTTTAGAGAGTCTGAAAAACTTAAGGAGACTCCAAATTGGACTTTTTTGTAAATTTGTGTCTCCTAAGCCCGAAAAAGTATAAAATAATACCTAGGAGAACCTCTTGATCTTGCGACCAAGGATATTTTCATAGTTAGTGTCTTTGACCTGAAAAGTAAAAAGCGATCAAGGACACGTCGTTTTATTTCCAATATCGAATTTGAAACGACAAAAATCCGGCAATCTTTTCCTGTTTTTACCGTCAGAAAAGGGCTATAAGGGGACCGTCTTTTAATTCCGTTTTAACGAGTGTAAAAGAAACGCTCGGCAATCTTTTCATTTTTTAGGAGTCAGAAAAGGGCTTAAAAGATGACTCTGATGTTTGATTTGTGAAAAATAACAAGTTTCCCTGAAAATCCCTTTGTCCTGCACAAAAACGACACATTACTCATACCTGTTTAAGATAGGCAAAAATACATTGAAAAATGTCCTTCCATGGTGAAAAATAAACAAATTTAGTATTTATTTATCCAAAAAACCTATAAAAAGACTTTTTACCATGTCATTTTTACCATTTTACTGTTGAGGGAGAGAAAAGGGCTTTTGGAAAGAAACTTCCCGTGGACTTTGCGGAGAATCCGACTGTTGGAATCGAGCGCCGTCTCTTTCAGGTATTCCACAACATCCTCCTCTTCAATTTCATATGTTTAGAATTTTAATTTTAGCCCTTGTTTGATTTTTTGGGGGCATTGGGGTTTTAGGATGCGCTCCTGAGGGTACGCAGGTGTCCCATGGGTAACCTGTGTACCCCGACTTTTTCCTCAAAGGGAAAAAGGTCGGGGTACACAACCTACCTTCAGACCAGGTGCGTACTCACACTCTGTTTCTAAAGGTGGGATGCGTACCCCGTGCAAAGCGCATTTCCAAAACCCAAACTTCAAATTTAACCACCAATTTTTGATTTTATGGTTTCTAATACGTTTTTCTTGATGTGTAGATTGCCCATCATGCTTGATTGGCGTGAAAGAGAGCACGAAGACGTTGATTCGGTTGTGCTGAATCACCAACCTACCATTGATGCGTTGAGAACATGCGGTCTTTACAAATACTGGGTCATACCTGGCATGAGGGCCCAGGTGCCATTTCTAGAGTGGCTGGTCGAGAGATGGAACATTCAGGATCAATGTTTTTACATTGGAGGCCACCATCTCGAAATAGAGGCCTCTGACATATATTTTCTCACTGGTTTGCCCAACAGGAGTGAGCACCTTTCTCTATTCGGGACTAGGCCGGGTGGCCAATCCCTTGCTAGCCTCCGGCTAGAGTGGTGTAACAATCAGAACCAGGAGAAGGGGATTGAAATCAAGTTCATATTTTGGCCTGAACTTATGGTGATAGCTTTCACAGTTACCAGACTCTACGGCGCAGCTGCTTTACACATAGCCACCGGATCCCAGATGCGGATGGCAATAGATTGCTACCGAGGCACCATTTTCAACTGGTGTGATGCTGTACTGGCCAATATGAAGGGCCATTTGACTAGGGCGAAGAACGGACAATCAAAGACTTTTGGATATGGGTCTTTGGTTGTGAGCTTCGCCTTAGAGAGAGTTCGTATGTTGATCCCACAGCAGCTCACAGTTGGGGTTGGGCTTCCTCGGGAGCCTAAGTTGATGAGATGTATTGCAGTTATGGCCCAGCATCCTGATGAGGGAGAGAAGGTCATCCGCTTTCCTGAGGTCTACTTTCATTGGTTAGAGAACCAGGTCTTTGCCATTCAGGATTTTCCTTATGCCGGAATGGATTTTCGTGGAGATCCGGACATGGTTCTTCCACAGGGAGAACAATGGGATGACAGAGGTATATTCATTTTTCACAAGTGTTTTAAATTATCTACATTTTTGTTTTTAAACATCGTTTCAAAACTGACAGTAAAATTTTCAAAATGCAGATGTAGGCCCACAGCGTCCAGCCAATCTCTGGGCTTTTGAGAGGAGACATCCAGTTGCACCACTACCGGCCCCTTAGGATGCAGCTGTAGAGACGCTAGCTAAGTTGGAGCAGGATCTAGAGCATCTGATGGTAGACATACCGGAGACGACCATCGATGATATTCCTATCAGGCTTCAGCGTTATGTAGTTGCAGTCCTTGGACCTTTTAGGAGGTTCTTGTGTAGAGTAACTCGTGCAGTGGTATCTTATAGAGAGCATCACCAGTGATTAGATGATCACTTTGTAGACACATGTAACATTTTGGTTTTTGTACTTATCATTTTTGCCGATCATAAGGTGTTTTTCAACCTATGATTGAGGACGATGTATATTTTTTGACACACTCTATCTATATATATATCATTTTACCGGCTTATCTTGTTCACATGTATGATGAAATTTTTTTAAATTTACAATTATCTCAAATGTCTATCTAATACTCGAGAAGTAATTGCATCTGCTAATGTATTTAGAGACCTTGGAATATGCTGATATTCAATGTAATCAAACTCACATTCCAAGAGACGCACTCTCAAAAACAATCTTAATAACACAAGATTTGTAATGGCATAAAATCTATTAAGTTGTAATACAATGAGTTCCGAATCTAACCTCACAATCAAACGTCGAATCCCAAGTGAAATAGATTCAGACAATAGCTCAATCACTGCATTGTATTCTGCAATGTTGTTTGTTGTTTGACCGAGGCTCACCCCATGCATAGAAACTAACTCATCAAAGGGCGAATAGATAACCCAAGCTGCAGAAGAGATATTTCGTGTACTACGACAAGCACCATCAGCAAATCCAATGTACATTTGGAGAGGCATCGACATCTGAAATATCAAGATTAAAACCAAGATAAGCAAGAATAATGACGAAAACACACTCTCTAAGCTAAGCACATTGTCTAGACTAACAAACACACAAGCTAGAAAGAAGACCTAACTAGAAAGGAAACCTAACCTAACTAAAAATTCTCCATACCCTGCATTTAAGATAATACCTCTTTAGGTAAAGTCCATTTCTGGGTTTACCCAAAGAGTCCCCGTCAAAATCAACTAGCTCATATGCCCCCTTTGCTAGCTTTCGCTTCACAATGTAGGGCCCATGCCACATAGGGACGAATTTTCCAGCACCTAGTTTATCGTTGGCTTGATCATATAATAGCACTAGGTCTCCTTCCGAAAACTTTCGAGGGGTCACATTTCTATCATACTGAGCTTTCATTTGTTTCGCATGAGTCTCGATTGCCAATGCAGCATCGCGATGAGTCTCATCTAATTTAGCTAAGTATAATAAATGCTTTTCCTCTTCGGACGTAGCTGGGAGTAATTCGATAGCCATTTGAAGTGATCGGATTTCGCATTCAATAGGTAACATAGCTTCCAAGCCATAAACTAGCTAAAAAGGAGTGAACCCTATTGATGTTTTCACTGAGGTTCGATACGCCCATAGCGTTGAAAATAACATGTTATGCCAATTCGACCGATGATTACCAATAATTCGTTGGATCATGATAACTAGAACTTTATTGATTGACTCAACTAGACCATTGGCTTGTGGTAATAAGGAGTAGAGTTATCGTGGCGCAAACCAAGCTGGCCTGTAAGTTCGGTCATCATGACGTTTCGAAAATGGCGTCCATGGTCAGTAATGATTGCTTGTGGGACACGAAACCTAGCGATAATATGATTGAAAACGAAAATCGTTGCTGTTTTACCATCTGCCTCGAATGTAGGCATCGCCTCGGCCCATTTAGTAAAACCAAGTCTGCCCCATGGCGATAAAGACTATCTAATGCGGAAGTAGGCTTGTTGATGTGGAACACTACCAAACAACACCATCTGCTTATTCAGGAATATAGTTTCTAGGAGGTCTGCATAGGTAGCATAGCTAGGTTCTGGACAGACTCGTGGCAAAAACAACCCAAGCTCCTCTCAACCATCAATCTGCCTCTCCAAATTTATTTGATAGCTCCTCTGGATGCCACGGTTCACCAATTCTGGGAGGAAACCCAAGTTCAGGGTACAGGAACTGGAAAACAGCTACAAGCTACTTGAACAACCGGCAAGGTCAGGCTCATCGAGCACTGGAAGCAGAACTAATCAGCAGGAAAATCAGATACATAGACAAGCAGGATTTCCTTCGTTGGGGACACTCCCCCAAAGTCAAGTTCACCACTCAGGAAGCTTATGCCCTGATGACCTAGACTCTCGACCCTCTTGACCCCATCTGGAAACAGTTGTGGTCACCACAGCTTTGGCCCAAGGTCTCCTCATTTTTATGGTTGCTTTGTCACAAGAAAAGCCTTACGTGGGACAACTTAATGAAGAGAGGCTTCACTGGGCCTTCCAGATGCCCCAGCTATAATAATCAAGAGGAGACCATTCAACATCTTATGCTGACCTACCCTTTGGCTGCCTTCTTCTGGGAAAGTGTCAGCTCCAAGTGCAGAAGGGATGGTCGACAGTCTGAGGACTTAGATACCATCATACGTAATTGGCCAGTGGCACCCTATCGTTGCAACATCCTCAACTCTCTCTAGAGGCACATTCCAAGCTTCATCTTATGGCATATCTGGAAGGAGAGGAATAGGAGGATCTTCAAGAATCAGTTAGCCCCTCTGGAAATCCTCTGGTCAAATTACTGCAGCAATCTCCAGGAGACCTTAGTGCTACAAAAATGGCACCAGGAAGACCTCCCTTCTCTTCCCCTAGAGCAATAAGTCTGGAACAACTAGCAGTTAAAGCTCAATTTACGTCCCGAGTCGACTGATTGATGAGTCCCGAAGACAAATTCTAATGCTAAATGGGTCTCCCCCCCAGATGGTGTCATAAAGCTCAACTTTGATGGCGCCTCCAAAGGCAACCATGGGGAGGCGAGCTTTGGGGGAATTTTTCACAATCAAAAAGGGGATTCTATGCTCGTTTACTATGGCTATATAGGATGGGATACCAATAACTCTGCGCAACTAGAGGATATTTGGCAAGGTATGCAGCTAGCCCAACTCCATAATTTTTTCCCTATTGAGATTAAGGGCGACTCCCAAATCCTCATCGACATGATCAGTAAGATCCTCTCAGGTTCCCCACCCTCTAAAGTAGTGGACAGTTGGAGGCACATGGCAAGATTGGATCTCATCGATGACTGGTTTCTAGAGCACAGAGCCATTTACCTCAAGCACACTAGAAGATCTCGCAACAAAGTGGCAGATCTTCTGGCCAGCAAAGGGGTAACGAACGTCCACACCCTCTTTATAGGGCCCCTCTCTAGTCTCAATGACAGAAAACTCCTTCAAGAATGCACTCAACTGGTGTAGCAGGACAACTTCACCCCAGATGCGGGTGGATATTGACATGATTGGGATTATGATCCAGTAGGTGGGCGCGTCGCAAGACCACTGGTTTGCCTGCGGTAACCCTGTACTCAACTCCAGAACCATTAAGTTGATGGGCCGTGACCCTACGTGAAATTTATGTCGGGGGGAGGCTGACACACCAACAAATTCAGCATGAATACTCTAGACCCTTCATCCCCGTCCTCAGTTGCGCTCTCTGGTGTTTTGTTTTGGAGCTGTGGTGCTCTGCCAGTCTCTATGTTGAGGTAGCTCTTGCCTATTGGTTCTTGTTGTTCACCGGAGGAAAAGGTGCACAGCCTCCGCACCACTGTCGGAAAACACTGCCCACTTCTCTCCTGCATTAGCTTCATCCCTGGTTACCATCATTCGCGCAGTCCATTCTGTGCTCGGCGCACCCTTGCCCTATTTTACTTTCGCCTCCACATTCCTTCGTTGAGGCCCTCTCTCAATTTCTCTTTCTCTCATGAGTTTTGTGCGGCGATGCCTAAGCTGAGACATCGTATGAGATGCCGCCAGGGTGGCTCCAGGCCCAGTTTCTCCCCTCCCCCTTCCTCTCACTTGTTCTCCGCTTGCAATCTCAGTGATAATGCTCCCCATTGCCTCTGTGGAAGTGGTCAATTTCAATGCTTTCCTCCCTAACCAAGCACTTTCACCACTGCCTCCCACCACTGCCTCGAACCTTGACCTGTGATCGTTGCCTCTCCCCCGCACTTTGCGCCTCCCATAAGCTCGTAGGCCTCTCCATCTTCGCCTGTCTCTCTGCCCGTAGACGAAAATCCTCCTCGCGTGGCAAGTGAATGAAGCTCAGGGCCTCTCCAGGACACCGGGATCAATGCAGGTGAACGTGACGTGATGGATGTCGATCTTCCAGATCCCGCTCTGGATGAAAAAGAAGGATGGGGATGCAGATTTGATGAGGAATTTCCCTCGGGTGACTATGGACTCTAAGCAATTCTGCTTTTTCTCGCCTCCATGTTTAGTCTTTTAAGCTTTTTGTTGGTTTGTATCCTTCATGTATTAGCTTGCCCAAACTGATCTTGGTAGATAATTCAATCTCAAAACTATGTATGAGTCGGTTTCCCCTGGTGGGCAACTCAGTTTTTGGTTCATTGTTGTTAAGACAAGGCTGGTTTCCTCTTGCGAGGCAGCTCTCAAATGCCTCTCGAGCTGGTTTCCCCTTGTGGGCGGCTCATTTTCTGCTATCTTGCTGATGGTATGGCAGCACTATGATGCTTAGAACTCTCTATACCATATGTTTTATTAATAGATTTAAGCTTACTTAGAAAAAAAAATATGTGACTAGCTAATAAGTAATGCAACTAAAAATGACTAACATGAATGAATCTAAGAACAAAAATACAACTAGGATCAATGCCAAATATGAAGGGTGTCAGAAGATAGCATTCAGCTGCGACTCCCTTAGGATCTCCGATCCCGAGGGATCACATTTATCTTTTAACTCTTTCTTACTATAAAAGCAAAAGATGCTAGGAGAAAAGGGAATCGATTTCTGTTTATTTCAACTCATAATTTTAATTTACACGTCGGTTGCGGTCAGGTCGGAGGACAAATCAAGAGGATCAATGCCAAATATGAAGGGTGTCAGAAGATAGCATTTAGCTGCGACTCCCTTAGGATCTCCGATCCTGAGGGATCACATTTATCTTTTAACTCTTTCTTACTATAAAAGCAAAAGACGCTAGGAGAAAACGGAATCGATTTCTGTTTATTTCAACTCATAATTTTAATTTACGGACTCATACAGTGGAGAGCATGACCATATTGTAACGAGACTTGAGTTCAATGGTTAATATATAATTTACGTTGCTGTTCATTTGTATTCTCTAAAGTAGCTCAGTAGTATTTGCTGGTGGCTAAGGGCCTGACCTCTAGTGGATTGAACTGCTATCCCTTGTGTTATATATTTCTGATTCACACATGTTTGTGTGGTTTGATATTTTTCCCAATTTCTGTGAGTTTATCTTATTTGTTTTTTACTAAATTTATATATTTAATATTTTCTTTACATGTTTCGTAGCATTGTCATTTGATTCTATTTATGCTTATTATGGATTAAATTAATTAGCTGATTAAGACAATGAACATTGTTGATTTAATCAGCTGAAAGAGTTTGGTTACCGCTATTGAACTCTCGATTGACATCCTTTCTATTTGATTTTCTTGACTCAGATTAAGTGTGATTTAGATAGAATTAGCTAGAAGAGAATGGTTAATGCTACTACTCTCTCGTTTGATGCTATTGTCAATTGAATCACTTGTTTGAGATTTTATCATGATTTTAGCAGAGGATTAAGTCTTGATGCTTAGATGTAATATTTCCTTTAACAGTTGCAATTTGAGTTTTATAAATGCATTCATTTACTCTTGTATCAATGGTTTATACTTCATTTTAAGAAACATTACTATCTCGATTCATAGCATGAATATATTGTGTACACTCTTGGAATAAAAGGTCTTGCCCAGGTTCATGATTAATGTGAGGTAATTAGGAGTTTTAAAAGACACCTTTTAGCACCCAACAAGGACCAAATCACATATTTCAAGGATTGAAATAGGTGAAGAACCAACTAGTTTGGAGGAAGGATTGTCGAATGCACAACTCTTTACTGTGCGCATTGTAGATGACCATTTTGCTGATATAATTCAATTTTTGTCTACTGGAAAACTCTAGAAGTTTATTCTAATCAACAAAAAAAGGAACTAGTGGTCCATGCTGCTAATTTTTCTGTGATTGCGGATCACTTGTATAAGATCAGAAAAAATGAAATATTGTGTCGATATTTTCTAGAGTTTGAGCACGCTAGTATCCTTACCAAAGCACATGGAGGAGTTGTGGGAGGACACTGTGAAGGGAAGGCAACTGCGCAAAAGATTCTATAGGCAAGGTGATGGTGGCTAGTAGAGCATAAATACTCTTTGAAGTTTTGTAAAGTATGTGATGCTTCTTAAAGGATGGGAAAGACTTCATGAAGAGATGAAATGCCCTTGAACCCTCAAGTTTTGTTACAAGTATTTGGAAAATGAGAAAATCTAATTGTATGTCTGATACAAGCACTAGGAAGGAAGACAGGGGAATGGTACATTACTACTGCAGTGGAGTACTTAACCATATGGGTGGAAGCGCAACCAATAAAGGATTGTATTGTTGCTACAGCTACAGAGTTCCTATTTGAATAGAGCTTAACGTGATTTGGGTGTCCTAAGGTATTGATGAGTGATAGGGGTATCATTTCCTGAATGGAACAATAAGTGTTGTGCTCAAAGAATTCTAGGTGTACCATCAAAATAGTATGCCCTATCATCCCCAAGTCAATGGTATAGTGGAAGCATTCAATAATATTGTGGAGAATGTGTTCACAAAGTTTTGTAAGGCGAAGATGAAGAATTAGAATGTGTGTATACCAACAGTCCTGTGGGCATATAGGACAACATGCAAGAAGTTGATAGGCTAAACTTTATTTAGGTTGCTTTATCGGATCAATGCAATGATGCCCATTGAATATATTTTGCAAAGCCTGTGCATTACAAATTTGAGAAAGATGACGGATAATGAGACCTTAAAGGAGATGGAAGAATCCTGGTTTCTCGCATGATTTCACCAGCAAATGCAAAAGGAATGTGAGAAGGCCTTGCATGATAAGAATATTAAGTTGGGCATGTTTAAAGTGAATGATTTGGTTCTGCTCTATTCACAAAGTTTCCAGATAAATTCTGTTAGGCCCCTATACTACTAGTGTAACCCCTTATTGTTATTAGTAAAACCCACTTATTATATTGATGTGCCCATGTAGTTCCCATATTGTTACTATTGTGCCCCATAGAAGCCCAGTATTGTTATTATTGTGCCCTTACATTATTATTGTTATGTAGGCTCTGATTATGTTATGACCCCTTAGACTCCTATATAGAGGGGAGGTCTTATTCATTTGAACACACATTATGTAATGTAAAGGAGGTTTCCCCCTCGAAGAGGCTGAATTCTAAGGCGTTGATCTATCTTTTATATCTTTTCTTGAGCTGGTTTCATAACATTTGGTATCAAAGCCTTGGATTCTAGGGTTTCGCTTCTCCAAACAAGTCATCGTGGAATTTTCGCTATAATTTTTTTTTTTACGACGTTTCAGAAGTTGAAAGAAAAACCCATTTGAGAAGACATCGTGGTAAATCTCAGGTCCCAATTTCAGAGATTTTTGTGCTACAGTTTCGGACATATGATCTGAGGAAGTTGGTCCTTTTGTAAAATCCTGAATTATATTCAAAACAGGTGACCTAGGGAAAATCGTCATAACTTCCTCTCTGAGCATCCGATTGAAATTTCGTAAGAAGGTGCTAGAAATAGGATGGACTGTAGTTTCTTCTATATATTTTTCAGATCTAAAGGTTGAAACAGTGACTCGTGGCACATCGTACAATTTCGCTCTACTGAACTGGTCTATAATTAGGTCACTGTGGGAGATTTGGCATAACTCTTCATTGGTGAATCCAATTGGGGTCAGACTGGTGGCATTGGAAAGAGGAGACTGAGGGCTACCTCAAGTCGCAATTTCAGAACTAGATGATCCAAAATTACAGAGATACATCAGAGGCAATATCGAGCTCCTACAAAGTGAAAAAAGGTGTGTATATTTTTTTTAATGTTTGCTTAAGCTTGGTTTGAAAAATTATTTTGAAAGAATTCAAAGGGTATAGTGAAGCATTATTATCAGTAATTGATGCCCCTAAGAAATAAAATGGAAATGCCTAGTAGGCGACCTGAAAGCTCTAGCATGACTCATGAAGAAGAGGAAGAAATGCAACATGATATATCAAAATTACGAGACCAAGTGCAACAAGTGTCACTTGCACAAAAAGGTGTAGAAGCTAAGATGAATGACGTGGAAGCTAAGATGGATGATCTGAAGATAGATTTGAAGACAGACATGGAAGAATTGAAGATAAATATGAATAAGTTGCTACAAGAAAGGGTCACTAAGGGTGAAAGGGTAGTAAAGGAAACTCATGATGAGAACAAAAGAAATGTTAATCATGATTCCATAGACTCTAATGTTGGATCGAAGACCCACCATATTCCAAAAATCGATATGAGGAAGTTTGATGGCAAGGATCCCGCAACATGGATATTACAGATGGAGCAATTTTTCGATCTCAATAATGTGCAAAACACACAAAAGGTACGTATGGCAACTTTATATTTGGAACCAAATCAGTTTTGTATGGTATCAATGGCTTTGCTCTCGTAAACAATTTATCACTTGGGCAATTTTTACGGAAGAATTGATAGCACATTATGAGGATACAAAAAGCAACACTTTTTTTAGCCAATTGATAAGTCCTAAACAAAAAGGTTCAATAATGGAGCACATTGAGGAGTTCCAAAAATTGAACATAAGGGTAAAAGATATTCCAGAGGAGCATAGGATTGATGTGTTCATAGGGTCTTTAAAGGATACTATCCAACATGATGTTCGCCTTTGG
>APFE030426233.1:191047-205271 GCA_000404065.3 Pinus taeda | reverse complement strand
CCTTCCTACAGTAAAGGAATGGGTAGACTGCCCCCAAGTTCATCGGAGTTTGTGTTTACGAAAACAATTTGAATGGTCTTCTTCTCTTTCTCTTCAGTGACGGTGTCATTCGAAGATGAACCTTCTGAAGGCAAGACCAGGTTAACTGCCACCTCGACCTTTTGACTTTAATTTGGTATGGGTTCAGAGGATTCATTTTCAATGATAGACGTTTCGGCTGACCACAATGGCATGTCAGCTAGATTTTCAACCAGTGGTGGACTTGGCAAGAGTTTCTTATATCCAGGAGGGAGCCGTAGCGGTGAAGCAACATGGTCATCCAAAACTCTTTTAGCTTCATCTAGGAAGGTACAACGGTTGACGGTGTAATCGCCTTCATACAATTTACAACGAAATTTGTGATTCCTTTTTCGTCCAGATACTTCACTTTCACTGGTTGACGGTGTGCTTTCAAAATGATCATCAGAGGTTGACAACACCGGATTGTGCAAACGAGGAGACCAGTCCCTTAAGATCTGAGGGATGCAAGGAAAATCTTGATGATAGTGGTCTCCTTTGCAAATGACACATGGAGATTTAGGTTTAGATGGTGCGGTGTGAGGATTTTCGCTAGATGACGCATGGTTGCCCCTTTTCGTTTTTCTCTTTCCGCTTCTTCTTCTTCTCAGTTACTTAATCTTTAGCTTTACCAGCTTCATCAAGCGAAGAGGACGGAGGAGAGGGAGAAAAAAAGCTGGGCGATCTTCTACAATAATGAATAGAACACTCAATATTATTAGAACGAGCCCTCCTCGAGATGTCGGAGGATTGGAACACGCAGCATTCCCATCGACAGACAGAGCTGTTGTCCAGCAGCCACATAACATAACGATTTCGGAGGAACATGTGAATAACAATTTGACTTGTTCAATTTGCTGTGATGATTTTGAATTGGGTGGTGAGGCATCAAAACTCAACTGCGGCCACATCTACCATTCCACTTGCCTTTCCAAATGGCGAGCATTCAGAGACACATGTCCGCTCTGCCGATCCCGAATGCGCAAATAATTGTGATGAAGCTATTTGCGCATATACATTTATCTGTACGTATTTTAGTTTGAATTTCCTTTTAAATAGACTCTGTGATAACTTAAAATAATATTTTAAATAGATTTGTCCAAAAAAAAAATTGTAAGAAAGCTCAATGTGAGTAATAGCTTTGAGTTATGGAAGTTTAAGATTCAGCATATGCTGATGCTACAGAGAGTGGAAAAGGCTTTGTTGTGCAGGAAAAAGAAGCCTGTGGATGTGGATGTGATCACGAGGAAGACATGGATGTAAGAGCCCTTAGTGTTATTGGTTTATTCTTGGAAGATGATATGTTGTTCGTTGACAAATAGAATCTACTTCAAGCAGCACCTATACAACATCTGATCATTTGAATTCTTTTAATACTCTTTTATGTCAATTTTATGGTATGGATGTAAATCTTAAAGGGGAGGAAAAGTAAATTACATTATTGTGTTGTCTGCTTGAGTCTTGGGATCGATTTGTAACCTATATCAATTTTGTTTTTGTCGATACCATTGACTTTGATACGATAGTGGGAGTTTGATTGTTCAAGGAAAGTTGATGGGAATCTAGCCTTGAAAACTCAACATCAAGATCAATGGCGGCAAGAGGTCGATTAAAAGAAAACGTTCAGAATACAAGAGACATATGAAGATCGAATTCAAGAGGAAATAAGAGTAAGTTGAAGTGTTGATACTGTAAAAAATCGGGGCATCTCAAGAAAGATTGTTGGAATAGAAAGGAAAAAGCTGCTAAAAATGACTTTGCAAAATAAGCTAATTCAATTGAAACTAGTGTAGGTATTGGCTCATCATAAGTTACTTCCAATCTCGAAATCTTGAGGTATGGAGAGGTCAACATTGTTATTATTCAAATGTTAAAATTTTTGGTTGGGACACCTATTCTATTATTCCAAAGAATGAATGTTCCAATTTGTTGGATATGGTGATTGATTTAAGGGATATAGATTGTGGGATCCTACTACCCACAAAATAATCTTTAATAGAGATTTCATATTTGATGAATCATCACTCATAAAATTAGTTGGAGATGGTGAAATGAAACAAGTATAAGTACCACATATTCAATGAATTCAATTGGAAACTCAATCATATTCAAGTGTGGAGGATCATGAAGATGTTCATGAAGAAACTCTTGTAAAAAAAGATGAGGATACGAAAATTTCAAAGGAAACTGATGAAATACCACAACTTATTGTACAAAGGTCTACATGGATTGGATCTTTTCCTAAAAGGTGGGATGAGTTTGCTACATTTGTTCCTTTAATTGCTAATGAATGACAAATTAGTTGTTATCATGAAGCAATGGAAGTGTTGAATAATGATAAATGAAAATATCCAATTAAAGGGGAAATGGATGCCTTCGAAAGAATAAGGCATGGGATTTGGTGGATCTTCCCAGGGAAAGGAAGGTTTTCAGTTGCAAGTGGGTTTACAAATTGAAGAAATGACTTGATGACAGTGTTCAGAAGTACAAAGCAAGACTAGTTACAAAAGGATATTCTCAAAAAGGAAGGCATTGATTTGCATGATATTTTTTTTATTATTGTTAAGCTTGTTTCAATTAGAGTTGTTTTAGCATTAGTTGCATTACTTGATCTAGAGCTAGAGAAAATAGATGTTAAAGCAACATTCTTACATGAACATTTGGATGAGGATATATATATATGGAATAATGAGAAGGCTTTGTTCAAAATAACAACAAGAGGTTTGTTTGCAAACTCAAGAAGTCATTGTATGGCATGAAGCACTCTTCCAGGAAATGGTACAAGAAGTTTGATTCCTTCATGAGGAGCCACAATTTGACTAAATGAGTATGATCATTGTGTTTACTTACAAAAGTTAGGAAATGACATATTCATATTTTAGTGTTATATGTTGATGATATGCTTGTAGAAAACAAAGGAATGATTGAGATCAATAGGTTAAAGGGTCAGTTGGATAGGACTTTTGAAATGAAAAATATTGGAGCAGAAAAAACAAATCTTGGACTTAGGGATACATAGAGATAAGAAAAATGGTAAGTTGTGGTTATTACAACAAGATTATGTCAAGACAATAATTCCGATTTGATATGATATCTTGATGTTTTTGTCCTAGTAATGATAAAGAGAAGCAGTATAGGATTCTTAATGTATGTGATGGTTAGTACAAGGCTATATATTTCACATGTAATTGTCGTTATTAGTAGATACATGGAAAATCTAGGTGCACAACATTGGGCAATAATGAAATGGGTGTTTTGGTGTCTTAAAGGCACGAGTAATTACTGTATCACATATAATGGCAGTAGTGATTAAGTCAATGGTTATGTTGATTTAGATCTTGCAAGTGACTTGGATAAGGGGAGATTTAGTTCTTGATATGTTTTTCCCCTTGCTAGTGGAGCTGTTAGTTGGATGTCAAAGCTTCAGAACATATTTTCTTTATCTGCTACCATGGAGAATTTTAGGGGGGAATGTTCACCCTTGCGAAATTAAGGGGTTTTAAATTTTTAGTGGGAAAATATTCTATATCATAGTACATTTTTACAAATCGCCTCAAATAGCCCACGTTATTTTAAAGGAGAGGGTAAAAAAGGTAAATTTAGCCCTTAAAATTAGGAGTTACAACCTTCCATTTGCCCTAATTTTCAAGAATAGGTTTTATATAAGTGAATCCTATGGGACAAATACCATATTTATAAAAGAGGTATAGTAAAGTAATAAAAATAAAAATAAATGATAGGTATGTTAAATAAGTGAGACATTTTTTATATTCACTCCATAAGTCACCTTATATACATGCAAGGGTGTAAACAAATAAAAGTACAAATAAAGTGGAGGTATGGTAAATAAATAAAAATATAAATAAAATAGACGTATGGTAAATAAATAAAACCTCTTTTTATATTTAGTTCATAACCCTCTTTCTATTTATGAAGGCTCAAAAAAGAGGTTTTATTTAAGTGAATCCTATGGGCCAAATACCATATTTGTAAAAGAGGTATAGTAAACAAATAAAACATTTTTTTATATTTACTCCATAAGTCACCTTATATTTATGAACACTGAAAAATGCCTTATATTTAGGTGAAAGCTATGGGAAAAATAATATGGGCCAAATATCATGGGCTAGATTATTATTAGTACCATGCAAAAAACATTATTAACCCTAATATTAGTATTAATAAAAATAAAAATAGCACATGGTATTGACCCATGGTATTCATGTGGAATGTAGCCTATTTAAATGGGGGAATTAAACCAGCATAGATCCATCTTTGCTCTGGATCTACTAAGCCCCGAGAGATATCAAATATCATGACATGCAAACTAGCATAGAGTGAAAAAATATTTGATCCCTCTCGGGCTTGGTGGATCAAGAGTAAAAATGGATGTTGTAATCTAATGTACGCTAAACATTTTAACCTGGTTAAAATAAAAAAACAAAATAAAAAGGAATTATTAATTTGATTAATTTTTATAAATTACTAATAGTAATTTTTAAGCTCCATGTTTATGATAACCCATGCTATTGACCCATGATAATACCATGGTATTCATGTGAGCATAAATTATTTAAAGGGGAAATTCTATCATCTTAGATCCATCTTAATTCTACGTCTACCAAGTGCTTAAGGGATAAATAGATTTCATCCCCCTAAGAGTCGTAGATGTGGAATTAAGATGGATATAGGTTGGTTTTTATGATAATGAAGATATTAAATAGACTTAGTAAATTATATTGTAAAAACATCTTAAGGTGAATGGTTAAAGCTACATTTAGTCACTTTAGAAAATTTAGTAAAAAATACCAATATCTCCATTAATATTGGTTTTTAACTTCTTTTGATTTAACAAAAAAAATTCAAAACAATGAAACCTTGTCACTCTTTCCGCATCACCCTCGTAGAAGATTTCTCACCAGTTTCCAAACATTCTTAATATGATATCTTCTGTGCTACTCTTTGTTTTTTCCTAATGATCTATAGGGGTCGGAGCCACTGCACCATATTTTCCTAAAAGGTGGAGATTGTTCAGCAAAAAGGAAATTAATCTACATGTTACAAGGCTATTAAAATGAGAGACGTAATTAAATTTTATTACTTAATTGAAGATTTCCAATTAAAATAATAATAAATCTACATTTATATATTCATATATTGATTGGAAGGATTCTCACAATGGTCACTTCTTTCAATTAGATCCCCTTCAAGCCTTTGGGATACCTAATACTTTCTTATAATATAGTTGGGGCTTGCTACTTGTTGGCATGTTCGGGTAAACAAACTTGATATGTTTTTCTTTATCTTGAAGTTGGAGTCTATGGAATAAGAAACAAAATTGATAACTTGAAAAATGTGGTAGCTTGACAAAAGTTGTAGAGAAAAGATTAATCTCTCCTGCCTTGACAAAAATCATTGTCAATATCAACACCTACAAGAACTTTGTTGTGGAATATTTTCAAAACTAATAGAAGGATATGAAAGAGTGTATTGTAAGAACCATGACAAACATGGCCACTGAAACTTGGAACATTGTTTTTAGGAAGTCAAAATTATGTTTCTTTTCTCCAAACATGTATGTTAGTATATTACAGTTTAATGGATATGTTTTCTTATTATAATATATGGTTTCATACTTTACCAAAACATTCACCAAGACTTCACAATGTTTTATTATTCAGTAAAAGATTTGCCAAGATCTTACAAGATTTTATAATTCAATGAAAGATTCTCCATCAATGTACAAGATAATATAATCTGGTGAGAGATTTGCCAAAACAATTATATATACATATTATATTATTGATAAAATCGCCTCCCATTTTTCTTATGTATCATGGGGATTAGCCCATTATAAATTTGGGGTGGTTAATAAAATTTTCCCTGACCACTACTAAGGCATAATACATAGTTGCCTTACATGCTTGCAAAGAGGCAATTGGGTAAAAAGATTTCCTAGGTGAAATTGAAAGGATGCAAGACAAGGTGAAAGTATTTTGTGATAGTTAAAGTGATATTAATTTGGCAAGGACTCCAACTTATCATAGTAAGATAAAACATATACATGTTAAATATCTTTTTGTAAGAGAGGTTATTGATGAAAGTGGAGTGGTGGCTCTAAAAAAGGTCCTTACAAAGAAAAATTGTGCAGATATGTTCACAAAACTAGTCATCTCAGAGAAGCTAAAATAGTTCGTAGCTTCTCTTGGCTTGCACGAAAGGTGATGCATATTTTGGGAGTGATATATCAGGTAAATTTTTGTGAAAGTGGAGATTGTTAGAAGTTACCAACTGTTTCCCTATATTCTTGGGATAATAGCTAAGATTGGTTCCTTTGGTTTGGTTTGCTTTTGCTAATATAAGTTCTTTTGAAAGAAGATATGTTCTTTTCCAAAGAAAAGTCAATGCAACTTATCCAACAAGGATTTGGGTTGCCATCTTAAGACACTAGTAGAAAATAATAAATTAGTGACTATGTAACTAAAAAAGTTAGTCACCACAACTTTTGTAAGTGAAATACCACCAAAAATGAGCAATCTTAAGTGACCAAACTAAAAACGGCTATTATAAATCACTAATTTAGTTGCGGGTTAAAATATGTCACTAGCTGGGAGGACAATGGTGAAAATGCGTCTGCAACTTTTGGGATAGGGTTTCTAGTCTCCCTGCTATGGCGCCGTACTCTGCAAACTGTTATGCCAACAAACGCTGACCCAGTTTGCATACGGGTCATTATACTTGTTGTTCTCTCAGAATGGCAGTGTCTTAGGGGGAGGCTCTCAATGCCTCCCCCAACGTCAACATTGATATGCCTCAAAAGATGTCAGCCAACTCAAACCCACCTACTGAAGGAAATGTACCATGCTCTGCAACAGGCCACAAACAGCAGGACAACAATACTCAGAAGATCCCACCGGGCGATAAGCCAGACAATCCAGAGGAAAAAACGATGGAAGCACAAGGCACCACGGAGGCACCTAAAGCCACCTCTGCGACCTATAGACCAATGGCAACGGAATGTCGCAAAATCGAGCTACCGAGCCACAGGATCAATGGTGAGATCCAGTACATGAGAGACCACACGCTGATTGGCAAATTTGTTGGGTTCTGGCCAACTAAAAAAGCTCTACATGGATGCATTAGGGCCAAATGGAAGCCAAAAGGGTAGGTAACACTGTAACTTGGACCTAAAGGATTCTTCACTACCATTTTTACCTCCCTTGAAGACAAGAATCGCGTCATGGATGAAGTCCCCTATTTTTTCTACTCCTTTAGTCTCTATCTCCGGGACTGGATCGAAAGATTCAACCTGGATAAAGAAGACTTTAGCTGGGCACCTGTCTGTGTCCGACTCTATTCTCTACCTCTGGAATATTAGGACGAAGAATCCCTAAAGGACATTGGCAATGGCTGTGGTGAATTCATTGAAATTGCAAAAGAAGCAAAGCTCAGGCGGTACAACTCCTATGCTCGGATCTGCATCTTCATGTGCCTCGTGCAAGCCCTCCCCGACTTAATAAGTCTCTCTCACGATGACTATGAATGGGTGAAAACCATAGATTATGAACATGTGCCTTTTAGATGTAGGAAATGCCATACCCATGGCCATTTATTCTATGATTGTTCATTGAGCACGCCCCTAGTAAGCCCTCGGACCCTGCCTCTGCCCCTGATGTTGAAGGCTTTAGTAAAGTCCAGAACGAGTGCCACCATAACAAGAAATCCCCTCCTCTGAACCCCAAACACCCCTCTCAAGCACCGACCCCTCCCTCTACCAACAACAATTTTGAAGCCCTAGCTACCCTTGTTTCTGATACCCCCCTCTCGGAAGCCATCCCTAAACCCCCGCTTAACCCGATGCCCTAATCCAGCTCTAGCCATCTTCGCAGCATGGAGGTTGACAATGCTGAAGCTAATGAGAGCCAGATCACTCCCATGGAAGATGAAAATGAAATGGTCGATATAGGAGACCTAGATATCTTCACTCTAGAGCAAGCATGTAAAAAAAGGACTTTGACTAGATCTCAGAAAAGCAGATCGAGAACTTAACTGTGGCTCTCGCCCGTGCGCAGTATAATAAAAAATCCCTAGGAATCCACCAGGGAAGCCCATGGGATGGAAAGAAACTCTTTAAAGGCTCAAATAAAAGAGGGAGGAAATCTGATCTACAAAGGACTATCCTTCTGGGAGAGATGTTGGTAGAATCTGGTAGGTATCCGAAACTTTCCAAGTTTTTCCCCCCCAGTGAAGGAAGTTCTCAATGAAACTCATCTCATGGAATATAAGGGGTCTAAACGGCCCCTCAAAAATTCGTATGATCAAAAATCTGATACAGATGGAAGGACCTCACATATTTTTCCTGCAGGAAACTAAATGCACAAGTCAAACCCTTGGCCCTATTCTTTCAAAAGCCTGGCTAGGATGTCATTCTGTCGCTGTAGATGCCTCCAGAGCCTCAGACGATCTAGCCATTGCTTCGGATTCGAAAGCTGCCTCAATAAACGATTCCCACATTGCTCATAATCTAATTTAGGCCTCTTTCCACATACATGGGACCAATTTGCATGGGCATCTATCTAATGCTTATTTCCCTCCGGAGGCCGCAAGGAAAATAGCTCTGTTAAATAGAATAGAACAGCTCAATTCTACCAGATCTCATCTCCTCTAGATGTTGGGGGGAAATTTTAACATGATCACCAGCCTGGACAAAAAAAGAGGAGGCAAAGCAAGACTAGAGGCAGACAACAACCTTTTCAAAGACATCATCCAGCAGAATTGGTTGATCGATCTCCCCTTTGCCAATGGAAATCACACCTGGAACAACAAGAGAGTGGGCACACAATAGATTGCATCAAAACTAGATAAATTTCTCCTCTCTAACAATGCTATCCTTATTGGAGGTGATTTCCAAGCCACAATCCTGCCTTTTTTAGGGTCGGACCACTGGCCTATCTCTCTGCAATGGTCTAGACTAGGGGATCGCATCAAAAGACCCTTTCGATTTGAGACTTTCTGGCTCACCCACCCAAGCTTCAAGGAAATGGTTCACACTGCATGGAGATCTTTCATTCCTCCCCCTGGTTCCAAGATGTTCCAGTTCCAGCAGCACCTCAAAGATCTCAAAGCCCGCATTAAAATTTGGAACCTTTCCACCTTTGGCAACATCTTCCAACAGCAAAGGCTCCTGGAACAAGAAATGGTGGAGCTACAATTTCACATCATCCAAGAAGGCCACAATGAAGCTTTTGACCTAAAAGAACAAAATATCCTCAATCAGTTGGAGGAAAGAAGGCAGCAAGAAGAGATGCTCTGGAAACAAAAATCCCAGGTCAGATGGTTAAAAGAAGGGGAACGGAACACTAAATTTTTCCACCGCTCTACCATTCAACGCAAGATGTGTAATAATATCAACTTTCTCCTTAGCTCAACAGGAGAAAGACTGGAGCAGCATCAAGCCTTAGAAGCTGAATTGGTCTCTCATCTCAAATCGGTGGTGTAGGAAGACCAGCTAGACAGGCGACCAACAATTAACAAAATCCTGCAACACATACCAAAGCTAATCACGGAGGAGCACAATCAACTTCTTCTTCGCCCTATCACTCTTATGGAGGTTGAATAGGCTATCCTCCAAAACAAGGAATGTAAAGCTCCAGGTCCCGATGGCTTCACATCGAACTTCTTCCATCATTTCTGGGATTTGATCAAAGATGACATCTGGCAATTAGTGGAGGAGTCTAGATCGATGCATTGGATTCTCCCATCTCTTAATGCCACTTTCATGACCCTGATTCCCAAGGAGGACCAAGTAGCCAAACCTGACAAATTTCACCCCATCGCCCTCTACAATGTCATATACAAGATTATCTCCAAAGTTATTGCCAGCAGGTTAAAGTCACTGCTTCCTTTTCTCATTTCTCCTGAGAAAACTAGTTATGTGGAGGGGCGAAAAATCATTGATGCCATCATTCTCACTCATGATATCATGCATTCTTTGAAGCAAACTAAAAATCCAGGTATGCTTCTTAAGATTAATTTATCAAAATATTTTGACAAACTTAACTGGAATTTCATTCAACAGATGCTAGCAGCTTTTGGTTTCAGCTCTCCTTGGATAAGATGGGCCATGAGCCTGTCTCCTCTTCATTTTTTCTCCATCCTGGTTAATGGTATCCCTTCTCATCCCTTCTCCCCCTCTCATGGCATTCGCCAGGGTGACCCCCTGTCCACTTTTCTCTTTGTTCTCATGGAAGAGGGGTTAGGTTGTTTGATCATTCATGCCCTACATTCGCATCAACTCCGTGGCATTTCCGTTCATGAAACCTCGGCTCACACCCACTAGCAATTCGTGGATGACACTATGTTGTTTGGTCATCCTTCCACCTAAGAAGCCTCTGCCTTCAAGAGCTTGCTTGATTTGTTTGCCGAAGCTTTAGGAATGACTATCAATGCCTCCAAGTCGCAAATCTTCTTCTTTAACACTACCTTCCTCATTCAACATCGCATTGCTAGAATCCTCGATTTCTCCATTGCCAAGCTCCCTGCCAAGTACCTTGGAGCACCATTGATTGTCTCAACAATTAAGCACTCATCTTGGATATCTCTCTCAGACAAACGCGAAGCTAAATTATCCTCCTGGACTTTTCCCCCTTCAACCTCCCTAGCAGACTTATTCTGGTCAAGACTGTCCTTCAAACCATGCCCCCTTATCTCTTCTCGGTCCTAGTGGCCCCGAAATGGGTCATTAAGCAGATCCGATCTTTTTAGCGCAATTTCTTATGGGGAGCATCCAGACAAAACAAAAAATCGGCCTTGGTCAAATGGAACACAATCTTCAAGCCAAAGTCCGCGGGAGGGTTGGGACTCCACGACCCTCAGCACAACAATGATATCATGGGGGCTAAGATCTGGTGGCAATGGCTATCCTCCCCCTCTACCCCATGGGCGAGACTCTAGAATTCCAAATATGCCAACCACAAACCCCATTTGGAGCTCATTCGACTGTCTAATGTGGAAGCAGGCTCATTGATCTGGAATGTTGCCGAACAACACAGTCTGCTTATTCAGGAACATAGTTTCTAGGAGGTCTGCAATGGTCGTACAACTAGGTTCTGGACAGACTCGTAGCAACAGCAACCCAAGCTCCTCTCAACCATCAATCCACCTTTACAAATTGATTTGATAGCTCCTTTGGATGCCACAGTTCACAAATTCTGGGAGGAAAACCAAGTTCAGGGGTACAGGAACTGGAAAATGGCTGCAGGCTGCTTGAACAACCAGCAAGGTCAAGCTCATCCAGCACTAGAAGCAAAACTAATCAGCAGGAAAATCAGATACATGGACAAGCAAGATGTCCTTCGCTGGGGACACTCCCCCAAATGAAAGTTCACCACTCAGGAAGCCTATTTCCTAATGAACCAGACTCTCGACCCTCTTGACCCCATCTAGAAACAGTTGTGGTCGCCGCAGCTTTGGTCGAAGGTCTCCTCATTTTTATGGTTGCTCTTTCACAAGAAAATCCTCACATGGGATAACTTAATGAAGAGAGGCTTCACTGGGCCTTCCAGATGGCCCAACTATAATAATCAAGAGGAGACCATTCAACATCTTATGCTGACCTGCCCTTTGGCTACCTTCTTCTGGGAAAGTGTTACCTCCAAGTGCAGAAGGGATGGTCGACAGTCTGAGGACTTAAATACCATCATACGTAATTGGCCAGCGGCACCCTATGGTTGCAACATCCTCAACTCTCTCTAGAGGCACATTCCAGGCCTCATCTTATGGCATATCTAGAAGGAGAGGAATAGGAGGATCTTCAAGAATCAGTCAACCCCTCCGGAAATCCTCTGGTTAAATTACTTCAGCAATCTCCAGGAAACCTTAGTGCTACAAAATGGCAGCAGGAATACCTCCCTTCTCTGCCCCTAGAGCAACGATTCTGGAACAACTGGCAGTTCAAGCTCAATCTACATCTCAATTTGACTGATCGAGAAGTCCCAAAGACAAATTCTAATGCTAAATGGGTCTCCCCCCCAGATGGTGTCATAAAGCTTAAATTTGATGGCGCCTCCAAAGGCAACCCTGGGGAGGCGGGCTTTGGGGGAATTTTTCGCAATCAAAAAGGGGATTCTATGCTTGTTTACTATGGCTATATAGGATGGGATACCAATAACTATGCGGAACTAGAGGGTCTTCGGCAAGGTATGCAGCTAGCTCAACTCCATAATTTTTTCCCTATCGAGATTGAGGGCGACTCCCAAATCCTCATCAACATGATTAGTAAGATCCTCTCAAGCTCCCCGCCCTCTAAAGTAGTGGACATTTGGAGGCTCATGGCAATATTGGATCTTATCACTGAAAGATTACTAGAGCACAGATCCATTTACCTCAAGCACACTAGAAGATCTGGCAACAAAGTGGCAGATCTTCTGGCCAACAAAGGGGTAACGAACGTCCAAACCCTCTTTGTAGGGCCCCTCTCTAGTCTCAATGACAACAATATCCTTCAGGAATGCACTCAACTGGTGTAGTAGGACAACTTCACCCTAGATGCGGAAGGATATTGACGTGATTGAGGTTACAATCCAGTAGGTGGGCACGTGGCAAGCCCACTGGTTTGCTTGCGGTAAGCCTGTACTCAACTCCAGAACCATTAAGTTGATGGGTCGTCACCCTACGTGACATTTATGTCGGTGGGGAGGCCGAGACACCAACAAATTTAGCATGAATTCTCCAGACACTTCGTCCCCATCCTCAGTTGCGCTCTCTGGTGTTTTGTTTTGGGGTTGTGGTGCTCTGCTAGGCTCTATGTCGAGGCAGCTCTTGCCTGTTGGTTCTTGTTGTTTGCCAGAAGCAAAGGTCCACAACCTCCGTACCACTGTCAGAAAACACTGCCCGCTGGTCTCCTACATTAGCTTCATCCCTGGTTACCATCACTCACACAGTCCATTCTATTCTCGGCGCACCACTGCCCTGTTTGAATTTCGCCCGCACATTCCTCTGTTGAGGTCCTCTCTCAATTTCTCCTACTCTCATGACTTCTGTGCAACGATGCCTAAGCTGAGACATCGTATGAGATGCTGCCTGGGTGGCTCCAGGCTTAGTCGCTCCCCTCCCCCTTCCTCTCACTTGTTCTTCACTCGCAATCTTAGTGATACTGCTCCCCGTCGCCTCCGTGGAAGTGGTCAATTTCAACTCCTTCCTCCCTCCCCGAGCACTATCACCGCTGCCCCCCACCACTGCCTCGAACCTTGACCTGTGATCGTTGCCTCTCCCCTGAACTCTACGCCTCCCATCAGCTTGCAGGCCTCTCCTCCAGCTCCGCCTGTCTCTCTGCCTGTAAAAGAAAATCATCCTCGCGTGGTAGGTGAATGCAGCTGAGGGCCTCTCCAGGCCACCGGGACAAATGCAGGTGAGCGTGATGTGATGGATTCTGCTCTTCCAGATCCTGCTCCGGATGACAAAGAAGGATGGGGATGCAGATTTGATGAGGAATTGCCCTCGGGTGACTATGGACTCTAAGTGATTCTACTTTCCCTTGCCTCCATGTTTAGTCTCTTAAGCTTTTTGTTGGTTTGTATCCTTCGTATATTAGCTTGCCCAAACTGATCTTGGTAGATAATTCAGTCTCAAAACTATGTATGAGTCAGTTTCCCCTAGTGGGCGGCTCAGTTTTTGGTTCACTGTTGTTAAGACAAGGTTGGTTTCCTCTTGCGAGGCAACTCTCAAACGCCTCTCGAGCCGGCTTCCCCTTGCAGGTGGCTCATTTTCTGTTATGTTGCTGACTGTATGGCAGCACTTTGATGCCTAGAACTCTCTGTACCATATGTTTTATTAATAGATTTAAGCTTACTTAGAAAAAAATATGTGACTAGCTAGTAAGTAATGCAACTAAAAATGACTAACATGAATGAATCTAAGAACAAAAATACAACTACCTAACAAGTACTACAATAAATGAATCAATTTTTTATCTTAGTCATATTAATTGTGTCAAGCAATCTAAGCTTACAAGTGATAGGGGATTGAAAGGCTACTAAAGATCAGTTGAAAGGTTATACCTCATTAAACACTTCTTCATCCTCACATGGTACATAGGTGAGCCAACTTTGCATTATATATCTCTAATAATTTGTAATTTCAAAAATATAATTTTTAATAATAAAAAATA
>APFE030426233.1:140796-168828 GCA_000404065.3 Pinus taeda | reverse complement strand
ACCAAACCAACTAGCCACTGCTGGCAAGTCAAAAGAGGCTAGGTAGGAGATCCTTGGAATAGGCTTATCAAAAATTAAATAATAAACAGGAACCATGAAACCATTACAAATCTGATACATGTGGCTTTTATAGGACGACTTCCACATCTTGCGATGGTAAATATGAATGGGCGAGGGGTCCTGTGCGGTCCACCTCCAACCAAGAATAGGGAATTCAGAATTAAAACACAAGGTATCCAGGATATATGCACTGTAGTAGAACGGGGGAATTTTCCTCTCAGTGACTCTAGTTTTGTTCCTAAAGTCACTAACAGCTAATGCTAGCTTATCCGAAAGGATAGTAGCCCAATCCATAATCGTGCTGCTCACTGCCGCCTCCATGAGAGGAACCATTTCAATGGTAAAAATGGCAGAGTCGTGCAAACCCCACAATCTACACATCATTATACCGGCATAGCAATAAGGAGAACATAAAGAGTCGACTGAGTACTTACCGGAGAATTCATGCTTGTGCTTATTTGGATTTTGCCTCCAGTCCTTGATAGGTTCGGACTCAATCTCGTTCTCGCTTGCAAATTTCTCCAAAAAGGCGCTATTATATATCTTCTCCAGCTTAGGCAAATGATACATTTGCCTCAAATCTTCTGGCTTAAATGACCAAAAAATCCTCCCATCCTTTGTGATGAAAGTTCTGTCTGTGATGGGGATTTATTCAATTGCCCATTTCACGACATCGGTATATGGGAGAATTTGCTCCTTTGCCGCTATGCTATGGAGGAAGGAATCGGCCAAATCCTTGAGAGTGCACTCTGACTTCTTCAATGAATCTGCGGTAGCTTCTTCTACCCTCTGCGTTGGTTTCTCGGCCTCTATCAAGTCATAAGTTCCTTGCCAAGTTGTTCTGGCAAGGCCTGCGCATGTTGTGTCGGATATCAGGCCCTTTTTGTTGTTTACTACTGCTTTTCCTGCAGCTGGTGGATTGGAAACACCTGCAACTTTCTTCGACATTTTACCCATCATGCCCGAATTCCTTTGTAAAACTGTATTCTGCACAGAGAGGCGATTTTGGCGTAACACAGAGATAGCAATAAAACTCACAGTTGATAGCAAATGAAAAGATGAACGTTGATATATTTTGCTTTTGTAAAATTGGTGCGGAGACAATCTATAGGCAGATGTTAGGACATGGATCCATTAAGTGACCGTATAGAGCCTGCCACCTTATAAATGCCCATTATACCAATATTTGGTCGAAATATCTTTTAAATCACGCAATGGGCGTATTGGCAGCCGAGCGGGAGTGATTATGCCTTAATTATCATTAAATCGGGCTTTCCAATCACTTTAACAACTTTTTATTGTAAAGCGTGCCTTATCGCATCGGATCGGGGGGGGGGGGGGGTGCATGACTGGCTTTAACAATGCTTTGAGTATTGTCGATCGTCGATTGCGATATCGCATCGGCGAAAGGCATATGCGCATTAAGGATGAAACGAGGGGACCCGCCGATTGCCAATTGCAATATCGCATCGGCAAAAGGCATATGCGCAATGCTTGTAAAAAAATAAAGGGGATCTTCCGATTGCCGATCGCCGATAGCTTATCGCATCGGGGCCTTGATATGGGGCGCTTAAGTGGTGTTTTTGGGTATCGCCGATCGCCGATCGCCGAACACTATATCGCATCGGGGGGAAGTCCTTTAGCCATTTGGTGCATCCTTCATGTTATTGCGATATGCGATCCTCCGATCGCTTTATCGCAATAAACTGAATATTCGCTTTATTTCCATTTTTAAATAGATATTGCTTTTAAAGGGTCATTCATAAAGCGCTCCTTTGATTATCGGACTTTTATAAAGTAAAAGTTTTGATATCAATTTTATTTTTAAAGGGACCTATTTCATATTTTAATGTTTTCATTTCATAAAAATAATATGAAATGGGGGGTTGTTTGCAAAGCACAACAATTGGCGATTCACTAGAAGAACCAGTTATCTCTGGGAAAAATAAAAAATACTTTAAAAATTTTTGAAAATAGAGTTCCAACTATAAAGGAGAATTCTGATATAACTAGGTATCTATGCATTCTGAATATCGTAGAAGTAATTTTGCTAACTTCCTGCTTTTGCTAATTTGAAATTGATACATTTTGAATTTCAAATAGGCCTCTGTTGGTTTATTAATAGTAAAAATAGAAAAATCTCTCCAAATCAACTTTTATAGTAAACTCGCCTGTCATAGGTAGAGCCTCTGCTGCCAGCAAACGTTTATAGTCTCGACAGGGATACCTTTTAACCATGTAATTGTCCATTGTCCCATCCAATCAAGAGTGTGATTATCAAGAATGAATTTAAAACATGTTTTCATATTTTATTCATCTTTCTTTTTTCTGTCATTGACAGGAATAAAAAGCCATTGTCCTGGTTTGATGGCCAGCTATTGACAATGCCATTCACTGGTAGTAGTTTAACTGAACAAGCTAGCTCGTGATGAGACTCCTTGTCTTGAAATTTCAAGCCATTACCCTGTTTTGGTAGGCAGTATTGGTAATGTCAGCTAAGCTATTTCCCTATGAACATGGTAAGTAGGCTTGTGATAAGACCTCTTATCTTTAATATCTTTATATTTTAGAATTACACTCTGAAAAATCATCATCTTAAATGAATGGGATGGACAATCTCTTCTTTGAGAATTGATGGATGACAGGTTTAGAGTTGAAGATGCTGATATTGAATTGACTTCCATTTCGATATTGATAACCTTTTGGGACCAGTTTGAAAACAGAAAATGATTCTCATTACTTTTATGCTCTAAGGAGGAGTTGATCAAAGCTTAATTTGTGATTTCAGAATACAATGATACCTAATTTCCCAAAATTATCCCTTTTGGTTGAAAGTTCTATTACTTGAAAGCAAATATTCATGATATTTCTATGAGACAACTTTCTCAAATATAGTGAAAGGTCAATGGAATATGCCTTTAAACTTTATTTCCTAAAACCTACAAACTAAGAAAAATTCTATAGAAACAAAAAGGGAGAAGAGGTCACCTTCTCAATTGAAGAAATTTTTAAGGATAAGGTCATTTACGGGGAGAGACTCCCTCAAACCTATTAAATCTTGCAATAGAAAGGTCGAATGGCCTATTTTCTCACAAATCTGAAATGGTCCAAGCCACAACTTTTGGAACTTGGTGTGTTTTCCTTTGTCCTCATGCGCTTTATCCCATTTCAGAACTAAATCGCCAACTTGGAATTGTTTTGACCCTGATGAAGCTGAATCAAAAGCTGCTTTAATGATTTGCTGGTGCTTGGCATGGGTATCCTTGGCCTTTTCTCTCTCTTCTTCTAGTTTTAGGATCGATCATATCTGAGCTGAATAGAAGAGGAAGGAGCTTCTTCGATGAATTGCACTAGGGCTAAAGAGGGTAGAACAAGATTTGTGGGCAATATTACTTCCTTTCCATATACAAGATTGAACGGAGAGGTTCCTATGGAAGCCTTCTGTGTTATCCTATCAGCCCATAATGCGAAGACTAAGGATTTATGCCAATTCCTATGATTTTTTTCGATTGTTCGTTTGATAATTTTGATTAGATTCTTGTTAGTTGATTCTGCCAAACCATTACCCTGAGGATAGTAATTAGCAGAATACTTTAACTTAAATCCTCTTTTTATAGCAAAGTCAATCATAGAATTGCCTGAGAAATAAGAAGCGTTATCAAATACAAGAGCAGTTGGGACGCCAAACTTGGTAATGATGAATTGGTCAATGAATTCAATGATTGCTTCAGAATTTGTTGTCTTCAAAGGGACTGCCTCAACCCACTTAGTGAAATAGTTGGTAGCAGTGAGAATGTACTTATGCTACTTGGAAGAAGGTGGATTAATTTCCCCGATGATATCCAATCCCAATTGATCAAATGGTTGTTCAATGTTAACTGGTTGTAAAGGGAAAGCCGATTTTCGTTGTCTTCCACTAGCAGTTTGGCAGTTGAGGTATTTCCTTACATACTCATGGGTATTTCTAAAAAGAGTTGGCCAATAGTATCCAGCATGAATAATCTTGTGAGCTGTTGTGTCAGCTCCAAAATTTCCTCCTGCTGGTCCATCATGTAATTCCTGCAACACCTTTTGGGATTCAATTTTCTCAAGGCATCTCAGCAAAATAGAATCATAATTCTTCTTAAAGAGTACATTATCAATAATCGTAAAAGTTTTTTCTTTTAACCTAATGGCCCTTTTGCTTTTGTAAGATAAATGTGGAGGAGCATGACCATTCTTTAAATAAAATATCAAATCTACATATTGAGATTCGGAATCAGTGACACTTACCTGATTGATTTCTTCAGTTGGACCAGTGTCGCTTGATTCAGGAATGTTGGAAGCTCCTGCCAATATCCTGCAAAAACATTGGCCCCTAACAATCTTTCCTGGCCTAATTTCTAAGTCATACTCTTGAAGCGTTGTGACCCAATTTGCCCTTTTTCACCCAATTCTTTTTGTATTAATAGTTGCCTAACAGCTGGGAAAGGAACTATTACTTTTGTATGGGTTTTCAGAAGGAAGGGTCTATAATGTTTGACTGCTTTAAACACAACGAAAGCTTGTTTTTCTACATCAGAGTAATTCAATTTCGGCACACTGCAGATTTTAGCTAAAAAATGAGATGGGCACCTCCAAATTGTGATCATTTAGTTGGGTAAGTACTGCTGAATATGAAGAACTTGATGCGATAGTATACAAGGTGAAAGGATTAGAGAAATTTGGGGTAATTAAGGAGGGGGCGTTGATAATGGATTTCTTTATCAAATCAAAAGCTTATTTTTCTATTAATCCCCACTTAAAGACTACATTTTTCCTAATCATTGCCTGGAGGGGCAGAATAATATGAGAAAAATCAGGTACAAATCTTTTCACAAAGTTAATCTGGCCAAGAAATGACTGCATCAATTTCTTATTATGCGGGAAAGGGATCTCAGAAATTTCCTTGACCCGATCAGGATCAATATAAATGCCATCCAGGGAAACAACAAAACCCAGGAGTTTCCCTTGATCCAGAGCAAAGAATGATTTTTTGGGGTTAAGAGAAATTCCATACCTTTTACACCTTTGAAAGATCGGATTTAGAGTCATGTAATGATTAGACTCTCATTTAGAAACACAGATTATGTCGTCAGGTGAAACGACACTGATTACGATTAATCATCCCTAAAGCAGTGTCCGATAAAGCTCTTTCGGAAGTCGCTCCTATGCAATGTCCAAAGGATCTTGTTTGTAATATCGTATGTCCTTTGTTCAGAGATTCTAGTAAAGCTGGGTCATCAGGATGAACAAGACCTGGTTGTATCCTGAAAACCGTCTATGATAAAGGACATCATTCAGACCTGCTATTAACTTGATGAGTATTTTAGCTCCAATAGAGGCAATGGGTAAATTCTTATTAAAACTGCTCTCTTAGATTCCTGAAATCAATACAAATTCGAATTTCGCCATTCTTTTTCCTGACAGGCACCATATTAGAAACCCAATTGGAATGTCAGACTGGAAAGATAATCTTGGCTTTAAGGAGTTTGTTAAGCTCTGACTTAATCTGGCTTTCCAAATTTGGGTGTATTTTCCTTAACTTCTGTTGAATGTGTTTTTGATCGGGAAGCATTGGAATTGTATGATGGATAATCGAGGTGTCATAAGTCTTTAAGTCATCATATTTCCAAGCAAAAATGTGTTTATTTTTTCTTAACAGTTTAACAAATGCTTCTTTTTCTTCTATAGAAATTCCTAATCCTAAATTGACATTCTCAAGAGCTTGCTCAGTACCCAAATTAACCAATTCAAACCTCAGGGTGGAGCTTTGGATCTTGGTATTAGTTACAGGTCTAAACCTGTCTTTTATATCATAAAGATCTTCAAGTTTTACCACAGGTTTAGGAATCGCATTTTCTTGAGTTATTTCCTTTATTTGGGAGTCATGCTCATCTTCTTCAATAATTTGATTGTCATAAGACTTTTCAGAAGTTAAGAATTGTAGAATATCATTGTCATGATTAAATACTCTCCAATTAGTGATATTATCAGGAATTGAAGGTCTGAAAATCAACTCTACAGAAAACCTATCAAGGCTGTAGTCTTCTGAAGGTAGGAGTCTGGAGGCTACGTTGGCTAGTAGGTCGGCAGCAGAATTCTAGGACCTAGGAATGGAGGAAATGTTAAATGATAAGAAATGTGATGTAAGGTCTTGCACAAGCGATTGGTAGTGTTTAAGGTGATTGGAAAGGCAATGAATCGCGTTTCTAACCTGCTTAACAATAATTTCTGAATCACCGAATACTTTAAGGTATTGCACTTTAAGGCTGATTGCTTTATATAAACCCTGAACTAGGGCTTCATATTCGGCTGTGTTGTTAGTGCATTCGAATTCTAACCTGCAAGACAGCATTGTCTTTTCTCCATGTGGACTAACCAAGATGCATCCTGCTCCTGAGCCTTCGGAAGACTTGGAGCCATCAAAATACAAAGACCAAAATAAAGGAGTATTAACATTCATATTTACAGTTTTCTCATAATCATTAAAACACCTAGACTTATCTGATTGTGAAAAATTTTCAATCTGATATGTAAAATGATTAATTGAGAAAGGGGAGGGTTAGGCAACAAAGTTGCCAAAGAATGATTCTGATGAATAGTTGCCCAAAATGTTGTTGTTGAAATCCACAGGATGGTTTTCCTGTTCAAAATTGGTAATTGTATGGGTCATATGTTTTTCTCGGTCTATCTTTATTGATTTGGCTTACCTTTATAAGGAAGCCACATGTGTGACCAATCAGTAGAAATGTACCCATGTAATTTTTCGGACCAGTCTCTACTCAAAATCAAACCGTAAAACTCAGGTATATCGGCTATAAGAATGTCAATCCTTTGTACTATTCTGGGATCACCCGACAACCTGATGGTTACAGAATTAATTTCTCCAACAACCTGTACCTTAGTCCTGTCTAATTGAACAATATGGATAGCAGACTTCTGGGGTTCTATGTTCAATTTGGAACAAATTGAAGCTGGCATTATGTTAGAAGATGCTCCTGAGTCAATTAAACAGTTGTGTAGGTTTCTGTTGTAGATTTCATAAGTTAGGAGAAACGGTGGAGTATGAGAGCTTGACCTGTCCCCGATTAGGACTGAATCTGTAGCTTCAACCATACATGGAGGGGATTGGCCTGAATCATTAGCAGCTTTTGAACTAGGAAGGGGAGTAGAAGGAACAACATTCAATTCTTTAAGAAGTAACTTTTGCTGATGCTTTAGTTTGCTAAGGTTAAACATGGTTATGTTGGCTTTGGTCTTTTTCATGTCATCAACAATGTTGTATTCCATTGAATCGGATACCACTAACGTCTTGGATGTTGAAGGAGGATTAGAAGTTGAGGGATGGTTTTGAGGGATAACTGCAGGTGGTTTCTTTGGAGGTACTTTTTCCTTCGTTGTAGTGGCACCTGCGCTCCTTTTCTTTGAAGTTCCCTGGGCAGGTTCAGAAGTACTTTTACTCCTGGTGGTGACTGGGAAGGCTTCTTCTTCATTATCAGTATCAGGATCGGGGAGTATGAAATCCCACATTCCATGACACTCATCTAATTCTTCTTCATCATTGGTTGGCGGAGTTTCTTCTTATTCTTCCTCTTCCTGGTCTGAATCTACATTAGATATGACATTGGGTGGCTTTGTTTCTGTTTTCTTGTAAGTCCTAAAAGGTCTTTTGTCTGAAGTTTCGGCCACCTGTTTCTTTATGTCAATCATTTCGTTGGATAATGTTTTTAGGACCTTTTGCAATCCTTCCATGTCATATGGATCTTTTGGGCTTTTCTTCTTGGAGTCTTCTTTAAAAGAAACTTTTTTATCTTTTTTGTCTTCTAAGGCAGCTTTCTTTTCTAAGGAATTGATGCGTTTTTCCACATCAAGTGCTTCTTTCATGTTTTCTGCTAAGGTAGGTTTCCCAGCCCGATCTACGAAAATGGCGATATTGGCAGGTAGGGTAGTGATATACCATTCGCTTCGTATTTGTTCACTTGGTTTGGAAGCTATAGGGATCTTGTTGAGGAGTTTATTGAAGCGAGCATTAAATTCCTTTATGGGTTCCCTATGCTCTATTCTCAGGTTGGAGAGATCGTTTATTAGAGTTGCTAAAGACCTATCATCTCCATACTTAGTAAGAAACTGCTCTTGGCATGTATCCCAACTGGTAATAGAACCAGAGGGTAGGGAGAAATACCAGGATCCTGCTGATCCTTGCAAAGTATAAGGGAAAAGTCTGACAACAACATCTTCTTGTGTTACCCCTTTCAAGTTGACCGACAGCATGAAATTATTAATGTGTTCTTCGACATGGGTTCCATCATCTGGGTTAAATTTAGGGAGCCACTTTTCAGGTGCATCTGGTAAAGGATGCAATGGCGCAGGCATATTGACCGCGCCGGGCCTGGTCCATGGATCTACCATTGTAATAGTACTGGTGGTTGATACTACTAATGGGATTCCAGACGTATGGGAAGCAGATGATACTGAAGGGTGAGCAGATTGATATGTTGAGGCTTTTGTTCCCTGGTGGACAACAATATGTAATGGAGGAGTGGGTGGTTGACTTTGCAGATGAGGAGATGAAACGGATGATGTGGAAGAAAGTTCTTCACTATCAGACCCTTTGGTATGTTTCTTGGCCCTTTTCCTTTCGGGTAAAGGGAACTCAATGGGTTCGATACCAAGCTTTTCACTTTGGAGTCTGGTAAGTGGATGAGATATATTGATCTGCGAAGTCGCACTGCTTTGTGATACTTCAGATTTTTGTGGCGAAATCGAGAAGGTCTGAAGTTTATGGATAAGAGACTGGACTTCAGGGGATTCAAGACTCAATTGTTCTAAAGTATGATGGGTGTGAGCAGTGGTAGTTGATTCCTGTTCTTCTTGATTGCATGTTGGAGAACCAGCATGCGATCGAGAATAACTAGGGGATTTGGAGGGAGAATTACTCTTAGAATGGCTTGCAGGTTTGGGTTTGCTTGCCATTCACAGTCAGGGCCCTCCTAGTGCAAAAAATGTTGATGCCTCGAAAATCGCTGCAACAACATTGGGGAAACCACCCGGTCCGGACCTTAGTACAGCTCCTTTTCCGTTTGGGATAGTGGCTCCGACTGGGGATAATGGGACCAGTTTCCCAGAAATAGATAAAATGGGATGAGTGAATGTTTTATAAGTAACACTAGTGATAGGTGAAAGACTGATACTATTGAAAAAATATAAATAAATGAAACTATCCCGGGAATCTATTGATCTCTAAAGCGTAGCTTTTGATGCTCTATATCTCAAAGATAAACATATAGATGACTGTATCCTTAAGACATAGATATTGAATTATTTAGGATTGTTGTGCTTAAATAGTTAAGCGTAGCGATTTAAAGCGATATTACTACACTTTGCACATTTATATCATCAACATATACATGATTAAAAGTAAAGGCATATCATATAAACACCCAATAGTGGAATGAACAAGATTTGTTGTTATAGCGCATGCATACAATCAATGATAGCAAGATAATTACATAACAATTCACATACACAGAATGACTTCAGACAAAGATAGAAGTACCATTTGAGCTGTAGGCCAATCCCAGATATCAATCGCTATGTGTGACTTTTCCCTTAACGCATAAACATTCCTCAATCAATGACAATAGTGCACAATTGTATCAAGAAATTTCTCCATTAAAGTAAAAGCGACTGGTCGAGTTTCATAAAAGAATAAAGGTGAAGCACAATAGTGCAAACTTCAGTCTGTTAAGTCTATTACAAAATTTTACGACCCTTTCTAAAAACATGAAAGGGTCTATAAATACTATGCTAACCTAAATATCTATAAAACAGAAATGCTAACTAAGCTGATATCAATAACTTCTTGTTGCTATTTTTGTTGGCGATCTGAGGAGCTGGAGGATGATTCATTCTGTCGGCTGCTTTCCTTTGAACCTGAGTTGATTGATGGCAAGCATTGGCTCAATTTCAGGAGGTTTGTTGAGCCGCGAACTGAGGTGGGCGGCGTAGGTGGCATCTTGGATGTCGGGGATCATACATTGAACGGCATCGATTAAGCATTTGAGGGAGGCTCTTTGTTCATGAGGCTTGACTAGGAAATGCCAATATGTTTCGATGTTTAAACTGTTAACCCCGACGATTAACCTTCCTCTGCTTTCTAACTCTGGATAACACGTTTACTCCAATGTATTCGTTGTAGTAACCTTTCCGGGTGTACACTGGGAAACGATGTTTGCTATGTAGAGTGTATCGTTAACTAGATCAATCAAATTGTTAGAAGTCAATCTACACCTTGAAGCTGCTCTTTCTGCCTTTAACACCTGTGTGTGCCACTCTGTGAATAGTATATCCTTATGAACCTCAAGTATTCTCGGCAAATTGGAGGCTTTTCCCGACTTCGAATCTTGCCATTCGAGGTATGCTGTAATAGCTTCATTGGCTTGATTCAAGTCATCCCTTGCCTTTTCTACCTGCTCATTTACAACTGTAGTTAATTCCAGAGTGGTTCTGCTTGAGACAGGTATTGAGCCAAGAGTTTAACTTGCACTATAAGCGCATTGTTGATCAACATCGCCTATTTTCTGAATTCCATTATCTGCGAATCTCCTCTGATATTCTCTAGCTGCGTTGTAATTTGAGCGATATGTTCATCTTTGGTCTTTAATAATTGCTCATTCGCCGCTTTTAATTGTTCCAAAGCCTCCGTCAATTCATTTTGTTTCTGGATCGCTGCCTGATTAATCTTCTGTTTCTCTTCCTCCCATTGCTGAGCCGATTGGCTATTTATTTGTTGTTGCTCTGCTAACTGTTCGCCTGCACCCGCTGTCCTCTCTTGTTGTTCTGCTAATTGTTCCTCGGCTTGTATTACCCTCTGTTTTACATCCGCTAATTCTGTTTGCAACGTGGAGATTTCCTGGTCTTTAGTCTTTAATAGAAGACTTACCTCCGATGCCTTGTCGATAGTTGCAGCTGAATAAGCTCCAGCGTACTATGAAAATTTAGTTAGATCGTCGGTGGGATCCAGTTTCTCCTTCCACACTACATTGCCCATGACCGTTTGTTCTGGAAAGATAGAAGGTTGATCAAGCCTTCGTCTCTTTCTCGATCGCTTTACCACTGCTCTATACCTTGTGTTGTAGAAGACATCCAATGGAGGAATATCTTCTACTTGTAAAGTGATTTGGTCGCTAGGACCTTTCGGAATTATTTCCACATCTTTAGTTTTAGGGGGGCCACTGGTTCCGCTCAAAACCTGAGATGAGGTATCATCCTGTACACTGCTGGTTTTAGGAGTATCAGTATTCTGTGAGTCTTTTCCTCCACTGATAATGTTGCTGAACTGTTGCCATTCCTTTTGCAGTTCAGGGTCTGTGATAGCACCCTTGTTAGTATCGGTGGTGGTTTGTTTAGACTGAGACTCCTTTAGCAATTGTTCTTGTTTTTCCTTCTCTTGCTGCTCCTGTTCCTTCTGCCGCATTTCTGCCTGCTCTCTTTGCTGGTTGTCCTCCTGCTCTTTGCGCTGTCTATCTTCCTCTTCTTTCTTTGAGCGCTCTTCTTGCTTTTTCTTTAAGCGCTCTTCCTTCTCTTTCCTTAAGTGCTCTTGTTGCTCTTTCCTTAAGCGCTCTTCCTCTTGGTCTTTCTTGTTTTGCTCCTCCTGCTCATTATTGTTGGCCTTCGTTGTAGCAGGAGGTTCCTTTATCTGTTGTTGGCCAGGCTCGCTTGATGATGCTGCTTGGGTTGGCATTAATAAATCTAGAGGCAAAGTTTGCAACCTCTTCTCCCTGAGTTTATTAAACTCAATTAACCCTTCATCGTTGAATCGTATCTTGGCGAGTTCTTTGGCTTGAAATATCGATTCCGATGAGGAGAAAACATCATCAAACATATCTTCTTTATGATCAAATGTTGCTAATTTGGCATGTTCCAAAGCAGCATATGCTGTTCGCTTTGGGTCGAATGCCCTATTCGGAATTGTAGCAAGATTTAGAGCTTGAATCTTCTTGGCCTCTTTTTCCGCATGTTTTAGATCATGCAGGGTGAAGACTCCACATCTGAAGGGAAAATTAGGCCAACCCCTTTTCTTCTCCTTTTTGAGAGTCTGTGTGGTGCTCTCAGTTGTAATTTGGTATGAAATTTCCCTTGCTAGCAGTTTGTCAGGGACATATAAGGGGAGGACATGAGGATTGGCTTGGCTGCCAAAGACTCTAACATAAGTAAAATACTCTTCACCAAACCAACTAGCCACTGTTGGCAAGTCAAAAGAGGCTAGGTAGGAGATCCTTGGAATAGGCTTATCAAAAATTGAATAATAAACAGGAACCATGAAACCATTACAAATCTGATACATGTGGCTTTTATAGGACGACTTCCACATCTTGCGATGGTAAATATGAATGGGCGAGGGGTCCTGTGCGGTCCACCTCCAACCAAGAATAGGGAATTCGGAATTAAAACACAAGGTATCCAGGATATATGCACTGTAGTAGAACGGGGGAATTTTCCTCTCAGTGACTCTAGTTTTGTTCCTAAAGTCACTAACAGCTAATGCTAGCTTATCCGAAAGGATAGTAGCCCAATCCATAATCGTGCTGTTCACTGCCGCCTCCATGAGAGGAACCATTTCAATGGTAAAAATGGCAGAGTCGTGCGAACCCCACAATCTACACATCATTATACCGGCATAGAAATAAGGAGAGCATAAAGAGTCGGCTGAGTACTTACCGGAGGATTCATGCTTGTGCTTATTTGTATTTTGCCTCCAGTCCTTGATAGGTTCGGACTCAATCTCATTCTCGCTTGCAAATTTCTCCAAAAAGGCGCTATTATATATCTTCTCCGGCTTAGGCAAATGATATATTTGCCTCAGATCTTCTGGCTTAAATGACCCAAAAATCCTCCCATCCTTTGTGATGAAAGTTCTGTCTGTGATGGGGATTTCTTCAATTGCCCATTTCATGACATCGGTATATGGGAGAATTTGCTCCCTTGCCGCTATCCTATGGAGGAAGGAATCGGCCAAATCCTTGAGAGTGCACTCTGACTTCTTCAATGAATCTGCGGTACATTCTTCTACCGTCTGCGTTGGTTTCTCGGCCTCTATCAAGTCATAAGTTCCTTGCCAAGTTGTTCTGGCAAGGCCTGCGCATGTTGTGTCAGATATCAGGCCCTTTTTGCTATTTACTACTGCTTGTCTTGCAGCTGGTGGATTGGAAACACCTGCAACTTTCTTCGACTTTTTACCCATCATGCCCGAATTCCTTTGTAAAACTGTATTCTGCTCAGAGAGGCGATTTTGGCGTAACACAGAGATAGCAATAAAACTCACAGTTGATAGCAAATGAAAAGATGAACGTTGATATATTTTTCTTTTGTAAAACCGGCACGGAGACAATCTATAGGCAGATCTTAGGACATGGATCCATTAAGTGACCGTATAGAGCCAGCCACCTTATAAATGCCCATTATACCAATTTTTGGTCGAAAGATCTTTTAAAGCACGTAATGGGCATATTGGCGGCCGAGCGGGAGTGATTATGCCTTAATTATCATTAAATCGGGCTTTCCAATCACTTTAATGGCTTTTTATTGAAAATCGTGCCTTATCGCATCGCATCCGGGGGGGTGCATGATTGGCTTTAACAATGCTTTGAGTATTGCCGATCACCGATTGCGATATCGCATCGGCGAAAGGAATATGCGCATTAAGGATGAAACGAGGGGACCCGCCGATTTCCGATTGCGATATCGCATTGGCAAAAGGCATATGCGCAATGCTTGTAAAAAAATAAAGGGGATGTGTCGATTGCCGATCGCCGATAGCTTATCGCATCGGGGCCTTGATATGGGGTGCTTAAGTGGTGTTTTTGGGTATCGCCGATCGCCGATCGCCGAACACTATATCGCATCGGGGGGAAGTCCTTTAGCCATTTGGTGCATCCTTCATGTTATTGCGATATGCGATACTCCGATCGCTTTATCGCAATAAACTGAATATTCGCTTTATTTCCATTTTTAAATAGATATTGCTTTTAAAGGGTTTATTCATAAAGCGCTCCTTTGATTATCGGACTTTTATAAAGTAAAAGTTTTGATATCAATTTTATTTTTAAAGGAACCTATTTCATATTTTAATGTTTTCATTTCATAAAAATAATATGAAATGGGGGGTTGTTTGCAAAGCACAACACATTCACATATACACGTCTCAATTAGCTATCATGGGCATCAATACAACATTTTAACAACACAGGGAGGTTTTTGAAGGTTCCTTGCATCACATTAATACTCACATACATATTATACCAGACATCCAAAGGATCACCATACGATCAACAGTGGTGATGTGCCAAAGAAATCATATAATCAACCATGCCACATATCTATAACACAATGTAAATGCATGAATAATGCACATCCTAATGATTTAGAACCAAATTTTAGCACCTAAGAATTGTTTTATTAATTTTCTAAACATCATTATGAATCCCTCTCCCGTAGGGAGTTTTTACTGTTATTTGCTCACAATATAGTCCAAAGATGGGTTGTAAATTCCAGCTTATGATTAGCGCATCTGATCCTAGTGTTGAACTTGGATGCTGTGATATGACTCTGTAACAACACTCCTTACCCCATACCCTAAGTAAACCGTGGTCATTGTGCCAACACAATCTTCACTATAACATTGTAAGAATGGGGTATATTTTTTTTAACTTTTCCATACTTCTCAAGACTTACAATGACCATCACCATTGCATTCGCCTCATTGAGACAAATCCAGTGATATAAAATTTCACCTGAATCTAACCTTTGAATTGAAAGATATGTCCTCTCAATGATAGGCCTACTCACTCTTCCACCTCATTTAACTGCCATGCGAAAACTCATTATTTTCCCACTTGGCAGTTGGGCTCATAGGCCATTCAAGGTATATATGTATTTTTTATATTTAAAATCTATTTCCATGAGTAGGCTCTTGCAGACACGACATCCTTGTCACACCCCACTAACCCCTACACCAATTGACATGCGCTACGTTACCCCATCTAGTGATCATTTCCTTTCCACTGATTTGACGATTGTTAATGAATGATGCAAATCGATGGCTCGAAATTGGGTTTTGTCGGGAAAGTTGCATGATAGTTAATTTTAGTAATTCATGCCAACTATCAAAACCCTAATAGCTGGCACTTTCAAAAATAACCCGCATAGCGCATGTTGCACTATCAACCATAGCAGTATTGGGGGATGCTAGAACTAAGTTTCTGCATCCAGAGGTCTGTGTGATGGTCTTCCCGAGGATCTATAACTAAGATATTCCTTCGCTCAAATATATTCATTATGACTATTAACGACTACAAATTTATCAAAATGACATTCAGAGCTTCACGAAGTCACATGATCGTACTTAACTTTCTTAAAAGGTATAGATTCACTCCTTTCGGGCAATAAATCATATCCGTAGATCTTCCTTCACTCAAATCTACCCGTTTTCAAAGAGTTAGTTACAAAATATCTCTCTAATACTTCATGAAGGTATTTAATTAATTTTATCATGCATAAATATTATAGGTCCCACAGTTTCACGCAGAGAGTAAAATTTAATTCATAGAAAACAGATCATTGAGCAAATATGAATAAACTTAAACAAAAATAAGAAACAAGGCACAAATGTAATAGATTCAATCCAAAACAACCTTTATTAGATTTATAATTTAGTTACAGACTCTTTCTGCCCTATGCCCTCACCTGCAAGGGCACGTGCACTCAGCTACTGACTTACCAAGGTCTCCATGCACTCAGCTATAGGAGCCTTATGCTTTCACCTAAGTACAAGAAATAGACTTTTCTTGCCTTAACACATTTCCCTTATAATGATTCTCTATCAAAAATTGTCATACTTAGACTCACTATGGCTCAACTATATATAGCCTTTTCATTACAATACCATGACCCACGAACCATGGTTGAGTCTCAAAATTGACCTATCACCTACCCATACAAGGGGTTAAAGCCCCTTTGACACTTAACTTCATGCTTTGCTTCCATGTTTAATGAAGTCTTTACATTAATTAACAAAACTTATTAGAAAAATTGACATAACTATCAAAAATTTACCTAGGGACCCTATCCCAATAGGGCCCCAACACAAATATGGTGACTCATCCTCAAGTCACTCAACTGGCTTCTCCACTTTGTGGCAGATATTATTAAACTCAATATTCAAGACTTTAAGGTTTGTTATGCTCTTCACGATAGCTTATTACACTTTTTCAACTAGCTTCTCTTTAGTTGGCCCCTCCATCGCAATGCGCATGGTCCTCTGTGTCTGCTAGAAAGTTTTTTAGCTTCTCTTGGATAGCTAGATTAACCTAGATTGCTTCCTCTATCCATGGCTGAAGCCAAGCCTTCAAAACATGTTCCTTGTGTTGCAAACCCTCAACATGTTCCTATAGTACCTTCATTTCCTATAAGCATTTGAAGCACTGGATTGGCACCAAACCACGCGAAGTCACCCTGATCTCATCAAATTTGTTCTATGTCTCTCTAGCCTCTATACCCAATCACTACAAGTTAGAGTCCTCCTGTAAAATGGTCCATCACTCCATTTGCATTCTCAACGATAGAATTTTATCTTATTACTGCATTATCCAGGGTAGTCATATGTTCCGTGATGGTTGCACTGCGCTACTCCCTAACCTCTGGAAGAGTGGTTGGCTGCATTTTCAATCTTAGTTCTAAGATATTTATCTCAAAATCAAAAGTAACTTGGCCTACCTCTTCTTTGGATTGTCATACTGCAACATCTAATTTTTGGATTATTGCTAACGCGCCCACATCCTTTGGAATGTGTAGCTCTAGTACTAAATTACACGCTTGTGAAATTGCAGCTCCTATGCTCTGGCTTCACATTGAGAGCTCTTTTTCTTCCTTAAGAGCCTAAACCTTCTCGACAAATATATGTTCATTGTTTATCTTAAATTCACTGATCATTGATAGTGCATGTTGTTCTTTGATTTGAAGCTCATATAAGACCCACTGATGAAGCATGTGGAGGCTCTAAAATGGCAGGGTGGCTAAATTCATACCCATTAATTTGATCTTTTCAAGCTAGGCATTGTCTTCCTTGGACTCTGCATGCAATGTTCCTTCTGGAAAGGAAATGACTTTGAGGTCCAGAGTACATTATGGTTCCATGACGCTCACACTAACTTGTTGGAGGCTCACTTGTCCAACTGATTCGAATATGATCCTAAACACTCTCTAAGTTTTCATAAACTCTTTAAAATTACACCAAAAGGATTCAAGTCTTAGAAAGATCAAGCTATCAGAAGGAATCCTCGCGACAATTGCAATTGTGATGAACACGGAGCAACGAGGACCCTCGGTCGAGCGTGCAAACCATTGGCCCATGGTAACGCGTGCTGACGCAAATTGGAAAAACCAGAGGCTAATTCAATAAATAGGGGTGGTTTCTGATATGCAATTAGTGCTAAAGTGCTAATCATGTATTGGAGGGCATCCCCCTAAGTGAAGGAAAGCCTCGAAGTGCCTGAACCTGAAATAGCTATGAAATGCGGAAAAGTAATTAATTTGGTTCCGTGCATTCCACAAAACTGGCAAGATATCAGAAGGCCTCAAGGTGTAAGGAGTTTTGACCAAGTCGCACCTGATGCCACACATTGAGTGACACAAGTTTGGTGGAAGAGAGAGAAAATTGCTCACAGCGGATGGGTAAACGTCATGCTACTTACCTACCTGATATGAATGATGACCATAGGATCTGGGGGCCCGGATTAACGACGAAGGCACGTCTCGATAAATGACTAGATTTGACAGGCTTAGAAAGCAATATTACATGGAATTTGAAGTCCGACATGGACAATGAGTTGGAAAAAGATTTGTGTTTCGTAGGTGATCCTGAAGCAAGCGAAAATAATGGCCATTCAAAAGTGATTCAAGGAATCTGACAAACTCAGTTCATTAGGAAACAGGTGGCCACCTCCCTGTGACGTGTTACACATCGATGATGATGTAGAATAGGGGAGTTCGAATGGACAGAGGTAAGAAAACCAGAACACCAGGAAGCAGTTTCAAACCAATAGAAAGCAGACTCGCTTTAAAGCCATGAACTAACAAAATCAGAGAACAGACAGAGACATCATAGAGAGGAGTTAGTTAGACATAGAAAGCTAAGAGCAGAGAACAGAGAGAAGAATCCGAGCTGACCTGAAGGCAGCGTAAAGCCATACAAATCCAGAGAGAGTCAAAGAGTCTATGCACTCCAGAGAAAGCTTGAGAGGCTCAAGAGAGCTCCTCCTCATAGGCCTATCATGTATGAGTTTCAGATTTGGCTCATACTACTGTGACCAGTATAGGTCAAGTACTAGTAAGGGGAGTCTATGTACTGCAATCCTACTCATTCATATCTGTTGAGTGTGCCTCAAATTTAGTTCACTGTTGTAAAGAATCTCTGTTTTGAAAACATAATAGAGAGGCCACCACTGAAAGCTGGACCAGGAGATGTAGCCCATGAGCATTGGGTGAACTCCTTATTAAACTTCTTGTATTACATGTTTGACTGTTATGTTTTCTCTAACTCGCTTAGTGTCTATGTATTATAGCAATGTTATTGATCCATCGCATAAAGTAACATAGGCACATAAATGCACATGAGTCTGTAATACCTTTAATGCTTTGTCCTGGATAAATTCCAGATCAAGTGGAATTAGACCTCTAGGGTACTAAGGTTAGACAAGCTTGTGCTGGATTTTTTTGTTGAATGCTAACTAGATCAAATCTTAAACTAGTATAAGGCGAGTTGGTTGAAGCTAACCATGAAATTGGAAGAGTCCACTGCAAGAGGAAAATGTCAGAAGAAAACGCCTTGGAATTAGACTCGCAGTTCATGGATGGTTTCTCGACCATGAAAGCCATGGTGGAAGAAATGTATGGAGAATATAAGAGAGGTAGAGCTGAAGATTCATCAAACTCCAAACAAGATAAAGGAGCAGAAGAATCTCTCCTCCATGTCCACTCTAAAGGCAAATGGAAAGAAGAAAAACTTCCCACACCTCCTAATAGCCCTAAAAATAAAAATAAAACATATTTGATTAAATTAGATGTTAAGTTTGATTTTCCGATATATGATGGAGATTTGAATGCAAAGAAGTTGGATACTGGGATCAGATAGATCGACGTTTATTGTAAAGTGTAGAGCATTGATTCAAACAAGAGTAAGATTCAGCTGGCCAGCCTATGCCTTGGGGGCACTACCTTCGTATGGTGGGAAGGAAGGACATAAGCTAACATGAAGAAACATGGTAAGATTCTTTCTATCTGGAGTGAATTTGTTTCTACAATTAAAAAGCAATTCTATCCACTAGCCTATATGCGGCAAGCCATGATGAGCTGGCAGACTCTTCACCAATTGAAAGGGAAAAGTGTACAAGGTTACACCCAAGAATTTAGGAAAGTAGCTTTTATTCTAGGAATTTCTTTAGACTCACCTGAAACTTTGTTGAAGTATATACATGGTCTACACAGCTACATGAGGCACACTGTCCTCATGTTTAATCCCACTAGCATAGATGAGGTATCCATCTAGTCTACACATCTAGATGCTAGAGGTAAGAATGGGAACCTATAAGTTGGGGGATCATCTAAACCCACTGCAAGAAAGAATAAGGAGAAAAGAAAACATAAATGGAAAGAGAGGAAGGTCAATACTGTACAAAAGACCAATTTTTCATGCACTCATTATAAGAAGGATGGGCATGATGATGAACACTGTTGGATCATTCATCTAGAGCTAAAACCCAAGAAGTTCGAGGGCGAGAAGAAGAAGACTGTTGCAGCTATTCAAAAGGATTTGGGCTTAGAATCAGGAGATGAAACAACAATCATAGCCACAAGTATAAAAGGTAAAAATTCTGAAGCATCTACTAGTAATTCTGTACAATCTTCTGATAATGAAGAAAATGAGAGGAAAAGACATGAGCTTTTTGATATTCAATTTGTTTTCAAGCAACAAAAGATTCATACTTTGTTTGATAGTGGATCACAAGTAAATTTTATTTTTGAATCAATTGTAAAGAAGTTGGGATTACTAACCACACCTCATGAGAAGCCATATCCATTAGGTTGGTTATGTGATAAAGCACAACAACAAGTGACTAGACAATGTAAACTTAGGTTTTCTTTTGGGTCGGCATTTGTAGATGAGGTTGAGTTAGATATAGTTCATTTGGATATATGTGGAATTGTTTTAATAGGAAGTCCTTACTTGTATGATAGAAAATCTATTTCCTATAGAGCTAAGAACAAGTATCAACTTGTTAAAGATGGAATCAAATATATTATAAGAGCTCATGAACTCAAAAATAATTATGCTCTCATAAACTCAGGGCAGATGAAACAAATTGTAAATTCATGCAAATAATTTTTACTGATGGTTGTAAAGGAAAAGATAAGTGATAAAACCAATGTGTTTGAGGGATGTGATGCTAAACACCAAGATAAGTAAGAATAATTTGTTTCAAAATATGATATATTGTTTCAAGAACGTCAAGGTCTACCACCCAAAAAGGAAGTAGTACATGATATTAATTTACAACAAGATGCTCCATTTCCTAACATTCGAATCTGCAGGTTGTCCGCTTTACAGAATGCAAAAATCAAGAAGCAGGTACAGGAGCTGCTCGAGTAGGTGTTCATCAGACCTAACACATCACCATGTGGGTCTCTAATTATTTTGGTGAGAAAGAAAGATGGCTCGTGGATAATGTGCATTGATTACCAAGCACTGAATAAGATAACGATAAAAAATCGTTATTCCCTTCCTCGCATAGTGGCTATCATCAGGTCAGAGTAGCAGAGCAAGATGCATGGAAGACTACTTTCAAAACAAAGCAGGGATTGTATGAGTGGTTGATTATGCCTTTTGGCTTAACTAATGCTCTTGCTACTTTCATGAGAGTAATGAATGATGTACTCAGTCCTTTTCTTGATGATTTTGTCATTGTATATTTGGATGACATTCTTATATTCAGTAAAAGATGGGAAGAACATTTAAAGCATGTTAAGAAGACTCTAAATGTTTTGAAAAGAGAAAACCTTTATGTTAAGCTTGCAAAATGTGAATTTAGCAAAACATCTTTGAATTATTTGGGTCATATTGTAGAGGGTGGTGAATTGAAAATGTATCCCTCTAAGGTTGCAGTCATTGTAAACTGGCCTAAGCCCAAATCTACTATAGATGTTAGAAGCTTCTTAGGAGCAACACAGTATTGGAGAAAGTTTATTTATAACTTTTCCTTAATTTCAACTCCCTTACATGCTTTAATAGGATTGAACAAGGTGTTTTAGTGGGGAGGCAAATAGCAGAAAGCCTTCGGCACCTTGCAAGAAAAGATTAGTACAACACCAACACTAGCGCTACTCGATCTTCAAAGACCATTTGAAATTGAAATAGATGCCAATGACTATGCCACAGGAGCAGTGTTGATGCAGCATGGTAAACCCATATGTTATCATTTTGAGACATTTAATTATGCAGTAGTTAACTATCCCACATATGATAAAGAATTGTATGCATTAGTACAAATTGTGAAAAAGTGGAAACATTATTTAATGGGCAAAGAGACAATTATACATACTGATCATCAAGCACTTCAATATTTACACTCCCAAACTAAGTTGCAGCAATCAAGACATTATAGATGGATGGGTTTTCTACAAAAGTTTCATTTAGTCATTAGGTATAAAAAGGGCATACACAATAAAGTTGCAGATATGTTGTCTAGACCAATCATAAATGCATCCACTATACTTAAGCATAATTCAGTATTGCATGAAAGCTACATTGAACAATGTGCTCAAGATATTGATTTTAAAGATGTATATGAAACTTTAAGTCATGGAAAACAAGTAGAAGAATTGGATTATCATGTTAAGGACTAGCTCTTGTATCATTTTGGGAAGCTATGCATTCCACAAACTGAAAGAGTAAAGATAATTCGAGAGGCACACACTTCTCTAATATTTGGTCACTTTGGTGTAAGTAAAATAGTTGCATAGCTGCAAAGATTTTGTTATTGGCCAAAAATGAATAAGATAGTTTCTAGATATGTAAGAGGGTGTACCATGTGTGGTAAAAGCAAGCCCAGCAATTGGAAACTAGGCTTGTACACCCCACTACCAGTTCCTTCTTGTCCTTAGGAAAGTGTTTCCATGCAATTTGCTGGAGGAATACCTAAATCTCAGAAAGGTCATGACCATTTATATGTTATTGTGGACAGGTTCAACAAAATGTGTATTTTGATACCTTGTAACGAATAGATTATAGCTGAACAAATTGCCAAGTTGTTCTTCCAGTATGTATGGTTTCATTTTGGATTACTGATTCCATTATATCTGATTGAGATACCCGATTTGCTGGGAAATTTTGGTCAAGTTTGTGGGAATTGATTGACACCAAGCTGAAGAAGAGCACAACTTTTCATTGGCAAATAGATGGCCAAATAGAAGTGGCCAATAGGACAATGATCCTGTTGCTCAGAGGCTATTGCAGCAAGCATCCCAGGCTTTGGGATGAACATTTATGTTATGTGCAGCATGCTTACAACTGAGCTAAACATTCTTCTACAGAGAGATCTCCTTTTTAGACCTATTTTGGTTTCACACCAAGGTCTTCCTTGGATTTTTTCTTTGGTAAAGACATAGCGGTTGACAGACATAGTGATGTGGACAAGGCAACCAAGTTCATTGAAGGTAATATAGGAAAAACTTGAAAAGAGCCAAGCCATGTACAAGGCAAGGGATCGCAAGGATCGGATGGAGCATATTTTCCAAGTCGATGATCAATTCTAGCTGTATATCAGCAAAGACAAAATGCAAGGTGCAGGGAAGAAGCTGAAGCCAATAAGGTATGGAACTTTCAAGATACTTGAGAAAATTGGTGAGAATTATTTTCACCTTAGTTTACCAGCTTACATGCACATCTAATCTATTGTTAATGCAGACAACTTGAGACTATTTGAACCTTCATTAATTAAACATCCCAAAGAGGAGAGTCAATTGCCTTCTATTGATGATCTGTTGCCTAAATATCTTAATTAGTTGTAGGAAGATACAGTTCTGGATAGGAAGGTGAGAACTACACCCAGAGGGGATGCTAAATACCTCAGGATTGGACTCAAATGTTCAAAACCAAGAAGCGTGAAATGGATAGAAATTGGGCAAGTGAGGAATCTATACCCTCACTTGATTGATGCTTGAAAATAAAATTTTGGTTGTCCAAAAGCTTTTTCAGTGGGAAGGTCATGATCTAAATTGGATCCTAAACACTCTCTAAGTTTTCATAAACTCTTTCAAATTATGCCAAAAATATTCAAGTCTTATAAATATCAAGCTATCAGAAGGAATCCTTGTGACAGTTACAATTGTGATCAGCGTAGAGCAGCAGGGACCCTCGCTCGAGTGTGCAGACTGTTGGCCCATGGTAACGTGTGCTGGCACAAAGTGGCAAACCCAGAGGCTAATTCAGGAAACGGTGGTGGATTCTAATACGCGATCATCTCTAGTGCTAAAAGTGCTAATCCTGTATCACAGGGCATTCCCCTCAATGAAGGAAAGACCTGAAATGCCTGGACCCAAAATAGCTATGAAATGTGAAAAAGTAATTAATTTGGTTCTATGGATTCCACAAAACATGCAATATATCGAAGGCTTTGAGGCAGTAAGCAGTTTTTACCGAGTCCCACTCGATTCCAGACATTGAGTGACATGCGTCTGGCAGAAGAGAGAGAAAACCACTCACATCGGATAGGTAAATGTCACACTACTTACCCGCCTGATATGAACGATGACCATAGGATCTGGGGGGACCAAATCAATGGCGAAGGCATGTCTCGATAAATGACCATGTTTGATAAGGTTATAGATCAAGATTACATGGGATTTGAAGTCTGACATGGATGATGAGTTGGCAAAAGATTCGTGTTTCACGGGTGATCTTGAAGCAAATGGAAATAATGGCCATTCAAAAACGATTCAAGGAATCTGACACACTCAGTTCATTAGGAAACAAGTGGCAACCTCCATCTGAAGCGTTACACAGTGATGATGACACAGAATAGGGGAGTTCAAATGGATAGAGGCAGGAAAACCAGAATGCTAGGAAGCGGAGACAAATTGACAGAACGCAGACTGACTTTCAAGCCATGAAGTGACAGAAGCAGAGAACACATAGAGACAACACAAAGAGGAGTTAGTTAGATGTAGAAAGCTAAGAGCAAAGAACAAAGAGAAGAAGTTGAGCTGACCTAAAGGTAGCTTCAAGCCAGATAGAGCTAGAGAGAGTCAGAGAGTCTGTGCACTCCAGAGAAAGCTTGAGAGGTTCAAGTGAGCTCCTTGGCATATGCCTATCATGTATGAGTTTCATATTGGGCTCATACTACTGTGACCAGTAGAGGTCAAGTACTGGTAATGAGTATCTTTGTTCTCTAATCCTAGTGATTCATATCTGTTGAGTGAGACTGAAATTGAGCTCAGTGTTGTGAATAAACTCTGCTTTGAAAACATAATAGAGAGGTCACCACTAAAAGTTGGACCAGGAGACATAGCCCAGGAGCATTGGGTGAACTCCTTATTAAACTTGTTGTATACATGTTTGACTGTTATGTTTTCTCTATACCTCAATGTCTATGTATCCTAGCAATCTTATTGATCCATTGCATAAAGTAGCATAGGCACATCCATGCATGTGAGTATGTAATAACTTTAATTCTTTATTCTGTGTAAATTCTTGATCACCAACGCTCGCTTGAATTCTCCTTGTCTAAATCTACAAGTCGTGCATATCCTTCAGGATGCTACCCAATGTCTGCATATACTCTTGTTTGAACTCTTGCCACGGTTCCATTGTGGTATCTCGTACCTTATCCCCAATCTCATCTAAGTCCCCTTCAGTGAGGATCAGTCGATTTGGATGTGACTACTTGTCTGATTTTTTATCCTTCCTTGATGTTGTCTCCCTTTAGCACTTTAACAGCCTGAAAGGAGTGATTTTAGCGTCACCCCTACTTCCTTCCTACTCAGTCTGTTCCTGCTCTTCTTTATGTTGGGAAGCCAATGCATTGACTCCCATTGTGTCTACTTTTTTAGCATGCTCTTTCCCAACATGATTTTTCGCAACACACTCATTTTTAAGAAGCTCACTTTCATAATGATATTTTTCAGAAACTACCTTATGAGCAACATCTTTCTTATTTTGAGCAACCCTCTCATGTGTTGCCACTTTCTCAACTTCCTTCTTCTTCTTCTCATTTGTTGTTTGCATGGAGCATATCGCTCCTACTTTAATGGTTCCTACGCCAAGGTATGTGGGCTCTTGCCACTCTGCTAGGCATAGTCCCATGATTTCCTGCACATCAGCCTCTGTAACTAAGTATGGCAACTTGTGCCACATAGTCTTAGGGTCTTGCCTCACCTAGATAGATACATTTTCAAAGTCGGCCTTGAATTCCGCAATGGCACACAACTACTCAAACAAGGTTGGAGACAACCCTTGCCTTTGACTTATGACTTTTCAAAGGTCCACCTCGACCAATATCTAGAATACCTTTGACTTTGTGATCCTCTCCATACCTTCTGTCACCGACAACGAGGTGAAATTCGCTACCTCCGATAATTCTTCACCCTGTAGAGGGAGTTGAATATCCTCTTGTAGTCGCCATGCAACTAGTATAATCAATAGAAGGAGCCAGGCATAGTGAAATGCCTTAGTTTCCTTGTGTTCTTCGTGGAAGTTTGATAATAATTCCATGCAAAGATACTATGCCCAGTTTTACTGTACCCCCTTAGCGCACTGCACAACCAGCGAAATTATGGAGACCAGAACCTCCTCGATGCGACATTTTCTCATGATTTTCCCTGAAAAAATTTGAGCGGAAAATTGCACTGCTTGTTCTATAATTGAGTGGATGGAGTACCCTCATGACTCCTTCACTAGCCCAAACTCAGTTTTCATCCTATCCAAAAGCTCCTTCTCTTTGCTCTTGCCTCCAAACTCTTTGGCTGGGTTGGCCCCTTTATAGGGAAACTTTGTAATACGATGGATCAACATACGTATTATGAAGATGGTTTCACCTAACCACAAAAACCCATCATGCATCAGCATGAGAAACTGGCACACACAAGCAATTTTGATAATTGTTTCATGGAAGTGTGGCACACATAGCATATGTAGCAATCTAGCTTGCTCGACACAGTTTACCCATTTCATAGGTTCTAGCCTTGTGACCCTAGGCTCTTCATAGTAAATCATGGTCATGTATTTATTGGTGGCCAAATGACAAAATATCTCATGGTTGTTGAGATCCCAATCCTCCAGCTTTAACATCAAGATACACCCACACTAAGGCGAATTGTCATTGTCAAAGTTATAAATTAATGATGAATAGGACACCTAATTACCGAATGCAAGAAAAAAATTGACCTCAAGAGCAAGGTGCCGGTGTAGTCTGTGGAGGATTCCAGAGCCATGGAAGAAGAAGAATATGAAGGGATGGAAGGGGTCATGGCCAAATTATTTTCTATAACTATGGTTAAGCAGGATAGTTCGCATAAGACTGCCACAACCCCACCCATCCATCATGTCAATATTGCAGATAGTTTGACCATGTGATAGATGATTGCCCAATCCTTATAGAAAATATGCAAGAAAAGAAGATGTAGGCCGAATAGCCTATGTAGGACATCTAGATGATGAGGGTCTCATGAAGAAGATCATAGTGTAAATATAATGACATGAAGTGATATGGCCAAAAAAGAAGACAAGGGAAAGTAGCCTGAGGCTGAAGGTTGGGTGCGTAAGACTACCAAGAAACAAGTATACTTTGATCTTAATAAATTTGAAGAGACACTAATGGAAGAAAAGAAAATCTTTACTAAGGCTTCGAACTCAAGAAGTCAGAAGAAACTATTGGAAACTAGTACGACACACAAGGTAGATCCTTTGTTGTTAACCACTTTTCCAAAGACCTGTATGAAATTGCTGCATTATAAGAAGTTGGTAGAAGGACTCCAAGAGCTAATAGAAAACTATGCAGGTAATATTATGTTGGGTTCCTATAATTCTAGTGATTACCCCATTACTATTGTAGTTATACCCCTTATTTATATTGTTGTGCCCCTATTATCCACATATTGTTATTTATGTGCCCCATAGAATCCCTCTATTATTATTTTTGTGGCTTTATATTATTATTGTTAGGTCGGCTGGATTATATTGTGACTCCTTAGACTCCTATATATAGAAAGGAGGTTTTTGTCATTTGTATCATCCAAGAATTGTTCATTTATGTAATGCAAAGGAGGTTTCCCCTCGAAGAGGCTGAATTCTAAGGCGTTGATCTATCTTTTCTATCTTTTTTTGAGCTGTGGTTTCATAACATTTGGTATCAGAGCTTTGGATTCTAGGGTTTCGCTGCTCCAAACAGGTCATCGTGGAATTTTCACCATAACTGTTTTTTTGTGACGTTTCAGAAGCCGCACAAAAAACCCATTTTAGAAGAATTGACGCTGAACGTTGGGTCCAAATTTCAGAGATTTTAGCGCAACATTTTCGGAGATATGATCTGAGGAAGTTGGTCCTTTTGCAGATTCCTGAATTACATTCAAAACAGGTGACCTGGGGAAAATCGTCATAACTTTCTCTCTGAGGATCGGATTGAAATTTCGTAAAAATTTACAAAAATAGGACGGACTGTAGTTTCGTGTGGGTGGTTTGTAGATCCAAAGGTCAAAAAAGTGACTCGTGGCAGGTCATACAAGTTCGCTCTACTGAACTAGTCTATAATCAAGTCACTGTGGGAGATTTCGTATAACTCTTCCTTGGAGAATCCAATTTGGGTCAGACTTGTGGCATTGGAAAGAGGACACATAGGGCTACTA